>JBCEWE010000605.1:102500-175000 GCA_039877035.1 Silurus lanzhouensis
CTACCTCCTCACTACACTCTTACTACACTCTAACTACCACCTTACTACACTCTCACTACCGCCTCACTACACTCTCACACACACACACACACACACACACACACACACACACACACACACACACACACAAATGTCCTAAATAATGTGCAAAAACCTCAACTATTCTAAAAATGCACAGAAGCAGCTGTGTTTAAGCTCCGCCCTCTCGCCCCAGTCTTTTTGTCTCTGAGCAAGTCAGAACAGAGCATTTGGACATGTCTCAAATCCCTCACATTCTCTCCACTTTCACACTTCAATACTTGAGTTAAAGACTAAGCTAAAGACCCGACTTGCACAGTGAATAAACAGCAGAACTGACATGATTAGACTATCAATATTCCTTACAAATCAACCCGAAATGAGTTAAATCAGGACAATGTGGGGGTTTAACAGTGTGGGGGTAAAACAGTGTGGGGGTAAACCACAGTGGGGGTTAAACAGTGTGGGGGTTTAACAGTGTGGGGGTAAAACACAGTGGGGGTTTAACAGTGTGGGGGTAAAACACAGTGGGGGTTAAACTGTGTGGGGGTTTAACAGTGTGGGTGTAAAACACAGTGGAGGTTTAACAGGGTGGGGGTAAAACACAGTGGGGGTTAAACTGTGTGGGGGTTTAACAGTGTGGGTGTAAAACACACTGGAGGTTTAACAGGGTGGGGGTAAAACACAGTGGGGGTTAAACAGTGTGGGGGTTTAACAGGGTGGGGGTAAAACACAGTGGGGGTTAAACAGCATGGGGGTAAAACCCAGTGAGGGTAAAACTCAGTGGGGGTTAAACAGTGTGGGGGTAAAACACAGTGGGGGTTAAACAGTGTGGAGTTAAACACAGTGGAGGTTAAACACAGTGGGGGTTAAACACAGTGGGGGTTAAACACAGTAGGGGTAAAAAAAACAGTGGGGGTAAAACAGTGTGGGGGTTAAACAGTGTTGGGATTAAACACGTTTGAAGTTAAACACAGTGAGGGTTAAAAACAGTGTGAAGGTAAAACACAGTGGGGGTTAAACAGTGTGGGGGTAAAACATTGTGCAGGTTAAACAGTGTGGGGGTTAAACCCAGTGGGGGTAAAAAAACAGTGGGGGTAAAACAGTGTGGGGGTTAAACAGTGTTGGGATTAAACACGTTTGAAGTTAAACACAGTGAGGGTTAAAAACAGTGTGAAGGTAAAACACAGTGGGGGTTAAACAGTGTGGGGGTAAAACATTGTGCAGGTTAAACAGTGTGGGGGTTAAACACAGTGGGGGTAAAACACAGTGGGGGTTAAACACAGTGGGGGGTAAAAAACAGTGGGGGTAAAACAGTGTGGGGGTTAAACGTTGTGGGGGTTAAACAGTGTGGGGGTTAAACGTTGTGGGGGATAAACAATTTGAAGGGTAAACACAGTAAGGCTTAAACACTGTGGGGGTAAAACTGTGTGAGGCTTAAACACCATAGGGCAAATTCACAGTGGGCCAAAATTAAAAACTGGGACAAAGTTGTGGGCCAAACTCAATATTTGTAGAAAAAATGACTGCAATTGTGCATGTTTTCCGTCTCTCCCGATGTGTAATGTTGAACCTTTTCATATGGAAACAATAAAAAAATAAATAAAACACATTAGTGGTATTCGTTTCTTATTATGTCTCTCTCTATCTAGACTTTCGAATTCCTTTATAATGTAAATAATTTTTCACAGGCCAACAACAAAACCAAAAATAATAATTTCCTTCAATTAAAAAAAGCAATCTTTCAACCATGAACAGTCCATGCCTTGGAGTAGGAAAAGAGCATTAAGACAACATTCATTCATTGGTTGAAGACAATTTCCTACATCTCTTCTTAGATACAAGTGCATCATGTCTGGGGTTAGTCTATGAGCTGAGCATCATGTCTGGGGTTAGTCTCTGAGCTGAGCATCATGTCTGGGGTTAGTCTCTGAGCTGAGCATCATGTCTGGGGTTAGTCTCTGAGCTGGGGTTAGTCTGGGGTTAGTCTCTGAGCTGAGCATCATGTCTGGGGTTAGTCTCTGAGCTGAGCATCATGTCTGGGGTTAATCTCTGAGCTGAGCATCATGTCTGGGGTTAGTCTCTGAGCTGAGCATCATGTCTGGGTTTATACTCTGATCTGAGGAGATCCTCAGGTTTGAGTGAAGATGTTCATCAGTGAGACTCCTGAGTGGTGTTTTGTTCAAGAGAACAGTTACTCACACAGATATGTGCTGCTAAACACAGAGAGGATTTGAGCAGCTTGGGCACGGAGTTGGAGCAGTGTGTCGGGGAGGAAACAAGGAAACTGTGCAGCACACACAGAGTCGTACTTTGACTTGATCGTGTCTCTACACTGGAGTTCAATCAGCTCCATTTGAAGGTTGGTTGGTGCGCTTTCCAAATCAACCACAAACGGATTACTGAGCAGATCAAATCTGCATTTCTGGGCTTCAAAGTCGGTAAATCACCGAGTAAATTCAGCGCTGAGTATGCAGAGTTTTTCAGCGCCAATGCACTAACAAAGCATTGTGGGATTTGTAGTATTCGCGGTGTATGCGCTATATACTGGCGAGCAGCTCTAATACACATTTGATATGATCTTGCCAGATTTGGCCCGCGGGCCTGAGTTTGACACCCCTGCCATAGGGGGTAAAATAGTGTGGGGGCTAAACACTGTGAGGGTAAACACTGAGGGGTTTTAAACAGTGTAGGAGTTAAACACTGTGGGGGTTCAATAGTGTAAGGAGTTAAACAGTGTGGGGGTTTAACACTGTAAGTGGTTAAACAGTGTGGGGGTTAAACAGTGTAGTGTAGTTGTAATTGAGTTAATATGATACTTGACAGGAAAGACTCTGACAGGCCCTCATGAAAAAAATCCTGAAGTCTCTCAGTGTTGAATGCATTAAGAGTGCTTGCATTGTTTACCTGTTGTATATAATTAACACTAACAGTAACACTGACACTAACAGTAACACTGACACTAACAGTAACACTGACACTAACAGTAACACTGACAGTAACACTGACACTAACAGTAACACTGACACTAACAGTAACACTGACAGTAACACTGACACTAACAGTAACACTGACAGTAACACTGACAGTAACACTGACACTAACAGTAACACTGACACTAACAGTAACACTGACAGTAACACTGACACTAACAGTAACACTGACAGTAACACTGACACTAACAGTAACACTGACACTAACAGTAACACTGACAGTAACACTGACACTAACAGTAACACTGACACTAACACTGACAGTAACACTGACACTAACAGTAACACTGACAGTAACACTGACACTAACAGTAACACTGACACTAACAGTAACACTGACAGTAACACTGACACTAACAGCAACACTGACACTAACAGTAACACTGACAGTAACACTGACACTAACACTGACAGTAACACTGACACTAACAGTAACACTGACAGTAACACTGACACTAACAGTAACACTGACAGTAACACTGACACTAACAGTAACACTGACACTAACAGTAACACTGACAGTAACACTGACACTAACAGTAACACTGACAGTAACACTGACACTAACAGTAACACTGACACTAACAGTAACACTGACAGTAACACTGACACTAACAGTAACACTGACACTGACAGTAACACTGACACTAACAGTAACACTGACAGTAACACTGACACTGACACTAACAGCAACACTGACACTAACAGTAACACTGACACTAACAGTAACACTGACAGTAACACTGACACTAACAGTAACACTGACAGTAACACTGACACTAACAGTAACACTGACACTAACAGTAACACTGACAGTAACACTGACACTAACAGTAACACTGACAGTAACAGTGACACTAACAGTAACACTGACACTAACAGTAACACTGACAGTAACACTGACACTAACAGTAACACTGACACTAACAGTAACACTGACAGTAACACTGACACTAACAGTAACACTGACAGTAACACTGACACTAACAGTAACACTGACACTAACAGTAACACTGACAGAAACACTGACACTAACAGTAACACTGACACTAACAGTAACACTGACAGTAACACTGACACTAACAGTAACACTGACAGTAACACTGACACTAACAGTAACACTGACACTAACAGTAACACTGACAGTAACACTGACACTAACAGTAACACTGACACTGACACTAACAGTAACACTGACACTAACACACAGACTTAATGACAAGGGTGAGTGTCTCTCTCTCTCTCTCTCTCTCTCTCTCTCTCTCTCTCTCTCTCTCTCTCTCTCTCTCTCTCATCTAGATCACTGTACTCTACTGTGTAGTTATATTTTTATATTTTTTATATATTTCTTATATTTTATTGTCTACTGTCTATTTTTTATTTATGTTATTTTTTTTACTGGAAAGTGCCTTGTGCTCCTTTTGGTTGCTGTAACGCGATATATAAATAAATTTGACTTGACATAACCTTTTTATCTGTGTAAAGCTGATTTGAGGCGATGTCTACTATTAAAAACACTACACAAATAAAACAAAATTTTATTAAACAAAATGAACTCAGATTAACACTGGCCATCCAGCATTCACATGTTAAAGCTCATATGTTTGTTCAGTACATGTCAGTGTCAGTGTCAGTGTCAGTGTTAGTGTCAGTGTCAGTTTTAGTGTCAGTGTCAGTGTCAGTGTCAGTTTCAGTGTCAGTGTCAGTGTCAGTGTCAGTGTCAGTGTCAGTTTCAGTGTCAGTGTCAGTTTCAGTGTCAGTTTCAGTGTCAGTGTCAGTGTCAGTGTCAGTGTCAGTTTCAGTGTCAGTGTCAGTTTCAGTGTTAGTTTCAGTTTCAGTGTCAGTGTCAGTGTCAGTTTCAGTGTCAGTGTCAGTGTCAGTTTCAGTGTTAGTGTCAGTTTCAGTGTCAGTGTCAGTTTCAGTGTTAGTGTCAGTTTCAGTGTCAGTGTCAGTGTCAGTGTCAGTTTCAGTGTCAGTGTCAGTTTCAGTGTCAGTGTCAGTTTCAGTGTCAGTTTCAGTGTCAGTGTCAGTTTCAGTGTCAGTTTCAGTTTCAGTGTCAGTGTCAGTGTCAGTTTCAGTGTCAGTGTCAGTTTCAGTGTCAGTGTCAGTTTCAGTGTCAGTTTCAGTTTCAGTGTCAGTGTCAGTGTCAGTGTCAGTTTCAGTGTTAGTGTCAGTTTCAGTGTCAGTTTCAGTGTCAGTGTCAGTTTCAGTGTCAGTGTCAGTTTCAGTGTCAGTTTCAGTGTCAGTGTCAGTTTCAGTGTCAGTTTCAGTTTCAGTGTCAGTGTCAGTGTCAGTGTCAGTGTCAGTTTCGGTGTCGGTGTCGGTTTCGGTGTCGGTTTCGGTGTCGGTGTCGGTGTCAGTGTCAGTGTCAGTGTCAGTTTCAGTGTCAGTGTCAGTTTCAGTGTCAGTGTCAGTTTCAGTGTCAGTTTCAGTGTCAGTGTCAGTGTTAGTGTTAGTGTCAGTGTCAGTGTTAGTGTCAGTGTTAGTGTCAGTGTTAGTGTCAGTTTTAGTGTCAGTGTCAGTGTTAGTGTCAGTTTCAGTGTCAGTTTCAGTGTCAGTTTCAGTGTCAGTTTCAGTGTCAGTGTTAGTGTCAGTGTCAGTGTTAGTGTTAGTGTCAGTTTCAGTGTCAGTGTCAGTGTTAGTGTTAGTGTCAGTTTCAGTGTCAGTTTCAGTGTCAGTGTTAGTGTTAGTGTCAGTGTCAGTGTTAGTGTTAGTGTCAGTTTCAGTGTCAGTGTCAGTTTCAGTGTCAGTGTCAGTTTTAGTGTCAGTGTCAGTGTCAGTGTTAGTGTTAGTGTCAGTTTCAGTGTCAGTGTCAGTTTCAGTGTCAGTTTCAGTTTTAGTGTCAGTGTCAGTGCCAGTGTCAGTTTCAGTTTTAGTGTCAGTGTCAGTGTCAGTGTCAGTTTTAGTGTCAGTTTCAGTGTCAGTGTCAGTTTTAGTGTCAGTGTCAGTGTCAGTTTCAGTTTTAGTGTCAGTGTCAGTGTCAGTGTCAGTTTTAGTGTCAGTGTCAGTGTCAGTTTCAGTTTTAGTGTCAGTGTCAGTGTCAGTTTTAGTGTCAGTTTCAGTGTCAGTGTCAGTTTTAGTGTCAGTGTCAGTGTCAGTGTCAGTTTTAGTGTCAGTGTCAGTGTCAGTTTCAGTTTTAGTGTCAGTGTCAGTGTCAGTGTCAGTTTTAGTGTCAGTTTCAGTGTCAGTGTCAGTTTTAGTGTCAGTGTCAGTGTCAGTGTTAGTGTTAGTGTCAGTTTCAGTTTCAGTGTCAGTTTCAGTGTCAGTGTTAGTGTTAGAAAGGATTCCTATTTAGTTGTAATTCCATGCTTCACCACTAGAGGCGATAGAGATATGTAAGCATTGTTGAGGCTGTATCTGCTGCTGCAGAAAGCACGTTGGACCTTGTAGTGTCAATCCTGCATCGTGTTTTTACTGACGCGCTGGGGCGAGTACAATCCACTGATCAGCGCATACCAGTTAGTGAGAATCTTTATATGGTCCTTCGAGTAAGATAAGAAAACCCCTCTAACATTGGTCCTTCGAGCTAGACAGGAAAACTTCTCAACAGTTAGTGTCAGTGTTAGTGTCAGTTTTAGTTTCAGTGTCAGTGTTAGTGTTCATGTTAGCATTGTGTAGGTGTCTGTATTTGTGTAGGTGTTAGTGTTAGCACGGTGTAGGTGTGTGTATTCGTGTAGGTGCTAGTGTTAGCACTGGTGTAGGTGTCGGTATTGTGTAGGTGTTAGTTTACAATTACATTTTCATTTGCAGTATTTAGCAGACGTTCGTGTCCAGAGTGACGTACAAAAGTGTTTTGAGTCTCTATTAATGAATAAAACTACACTGTACACTGGATTACAACTCAAGATAAATCAGACTACAACTCTTGATTTTTACAAAGCAAAAGTAAGTACTAATTTTAGTGTAAGTGTAGTGTTGGTGTAGAGTTTTAAAAAGTTAAACACCAAGTTAAAAAGGTAAAAAGTGTTCAGATCTTACCGCTCATTGTCCAGACTGTAGGAGAAACACAATCCTGTCAAATGAAAGAAAGAGGTGTGGAGCTTGCATCACACACACACACACACACACACACACACACACACACACACACACACACACACACACACACACACACACACACACTATGACTCCACCCCATTTCTTTTTTCTTCAGCAGTATAGTGTGTGTGTGTGTGTGTGTGTGTGTGTGTGTGTGTGTGTGTGTGTGTGTGTGTGTGTGTAGTTAATATGTAACAGACATATAAATGTTAAGATTAGAACTGAGACAGAACAGTATTTAGCACTAAAGGTGTGTGTGTGTGTGTGTGTGTGTGTGTGTGTGTGTGTGTGTGTGTGTGTGTGTGTGTGTATAAACAGTCCTTGTCTTCTCGCTGCCTTTGTTTATTTAAACATCTTTACATTTTCAGAAATCAGTGACTGGAATAAAAACATTTCCACCATAATGCACAGAATATACAAGAAAGCAACAAGATCATTTATCATTCAAGTCTAAAAGCTGCACAGAATCACCTCCAAATGAACGTTTATTTTTCCTGAACCAGTGACTGATTCAACTGACTCAGAATCAACACACATGAGCAGAAACATTTTTAACTGCTCCACAACACACACACACACACACACACACACACACACACACACACACACACACACACACACACACACACACACACACACATACACTAACCAAGAGAACTCTGGGTTCTAGATCAGGTTCCTCCAATGTGACTGTTTCTATAAAGACATCACCATTAAATCTGCTGCATAAACTCTGTTTCTTTACATAATAAACCACCGATGAACCTCATTCCATCCACCACAACCTAGTAATAAACCTCCAACCTTCAGCATGGAAGCCTGGGGTGTGAGGTTTAATTTACACTGGAGAGAAAAATATGATGGAATTATTTTCTTCAGAATAAATTACTTGGAGTCATTAAGCTGCTAAATATCACATCATGGACTAAAGCAGTGCTGAAGTTTACCAAACACATAACTGAACACGTAGGAGACCTGCTCTCAGAGACGTGACACACTGATCCTGGTCATGTGTTACAGTCTAACACTGCCATCAGGTGGCCACACACACACACACACACACACACACACACACACACACACACACACACACACACACACACACACAGGATAACTTTAGATAAATGTCCTACACTGACTAGCAGTAAAGTCTTCCCAGACTTGGAAGATGTTTGGTGAGATCAGTAAAACCCAGTCAATTGCTGAAGCAGAAACTCTAACGTTGTTTTTTTCAGGCTTGGTTCTTTATCTTTATCAAAGTATCAGCTAAATCATTGAGAAGCATGACACATTCTTCCACAGAAACCGGCTCCTGATGGATGAAGTGGTGGAGATCGCTTGGTACTACCCAGCTGGGAAGAAAACTGATTATTTCACAGTGTGTTGCCTTCTGTAATCTGTTCCTCTGATGTGGGTTTCAGCAGTTCTAGATGAACTTGTGAAGATACTGGGAGATCAGAGGGTGTTTGTTCTGTCAGTTTTGGGGATTCAGAGCTCTGGGAAATCCACCATGCTGAATGCCATGTTTGGACTGCAGTTTGCTGTCAGTGCTTGAAGGTGCACCAGAGGAGCCTTCATGCAGCTGGTCAGAGTGTCAGAGGAGATGAAGGAAGAGCTGTTCCACTACTTACTAGTTGTTGACACTGAAGGTCTTCGAGGTTTGGAGCTGGCTGAGAAGACCACAATACACCATGACAATGAACTGGCTACATTTGTTGTTGGTCTTGGAAACCTGACCTTGATCAATATCTTTGGAGAGAACCCTGCTGAGATGCAGGACATCCTTCAGATTGTTGTTCACACTTTTCAGTGAATGAAGAAGGTCAGACTGAATCGCAGCTGTTTATTTGTCCACCAGAATGTTGGAGACGTCACTGCTGGAGAGAAAAACATGGAGGGAGGAAGACGCTTACAGGAAAAACTGGATGGAATGACCAAGCTGGCATCTAAAGAAGAAGATGGTGATGCTCAGTGCTTTAGTGATATCATTGCTTTTGATGTACAAGGTGATGTTAAGTACTTTGCACAGCTCTGGGAGAGAAGCCCACCCATGGCACCACCAAACCCATCATACAGTGAAAATATTGAGGAGCTAAGGAGAGATATCTTTTAAATATTTTACTTTTTTTAATTTAAATTTTTGAAACTATACTTTCGCTGTTTAAATCCCACTTAAGCAATTTGTGGAATGCACTGCTGAATGAAAACTTTGTGTTTAGTTTTAAAAACACTTTAGAGATTGCAGTGGACAGAAAACTCGAGAATGAATATTGTAAATGGACCTGGAGCCTTCGCAGTGCCATGCTGGGAGCTGAGAACAAACTGCTGAACAGAGTCAACAATGAAAAATACCCAAATACTGATGAAAAGGAAATCGTGGCACATGTGAATGACACAAAGCTGGCTGTGGAAGGATTAATCAAGAAGTTCTTCGATGAAGACGAATAATTTTTTTATTCAATATGAGAAAGATTTAAAAGAAGGATTTGGATCTTAACAAAGATCTTATTAAAGGAACTAAGAGAAAGTTAGATAAAGTTGATAAAGTTGCATGTTTGAAAATTGCAAGAGAACAGATAAATCAGCCAAGATTCTGAGGGGAAATAAGCTTTAGACACAGAGCAAAGACCTACAATTTACTTTACTACACTCAAACAGAATTTGAAAATGTCTGGGACAAGTGGGTCACTGAGGTGATGGAAGATGTAGCTTTAATCGACAGCAATGATATTTGGAGAGATGTAACACAGGGATTGTCAGAAAGTTATGAGCTAACTCTTGTCTGTGAGAGACGGAATAACGAAGCATGCACAAGGTTTGAGTTTTTTGGAGATTATTCAGATTATATTTTTCACAACAAACAACAAGAGCCTCATCATGAAGATCTACAGTCACAGGAACATGTGGAACAAAAAGATACAAACCCTGGTGCACTGGTTCATGGACAAACTCCATCAGAGGAGAACAGCAGAACCTTTACTCTGACTCTGAGGAAAACAACTCCATTCGTGCACTGATTGGAAAAAATGATCAAAGACACTGAAGAAGAAATGCAGAAGAAGCCCATCGCAGAACAGGGATACAGTCAGATCTACATCCCAGAAATTATAACTTCTGTCAAAAACCAAGAAAAAGAACACCAAACTCAGACCTCTAAATACACAATGAAGAAGGACTTCACAGTGGATCTCTATCTCTATATATATTTGAATAATGGTGGTGGTAGCTCAGTGGTTAAGGCATTGGGCTTTGGATCAGAAGATCACAGGTTCAAATCCCACCACCACCAAGCTGCCACTGCTGGGCCCTTGAGCAAAAGCCCTAAAACCCTCCCCTGCTCTGGATAAGGGCGTCTGCCAAATGCCGCAAATGTAAATAAATAATCAGAAGCCTCATTATTTCAATATCTTCAAGAACTACTCCAATGGTGCCACCTCAGCTGCAGTGTTTAGTGAATTCATTGTGGACAAACTTGAGCCGTCTATACTGCAGTCAGCGTTTGACCAAACTGCCATCGATGTAGCTGAGAAAATGAAACGTGACGTTCCAGCATTCAGTGGAAACAGGTCTAACCTGGAGAAACACATTCTGACATCACTAGCAGAAGAAAAAAACTTTGAGAACTACACTAAATACCTTCACAAACCCAAAGAACATCTAAATAACTTTATTACCAAGGAAGTGGATAAATACCTACTCGAAGACAAGAGTCAAGAGGTTCTGAAAACTATCAAAGCTAACATAAAGTCCAAAGGAAAGCGTGTGATGAACGCGGTGAATAAATCAACAGAAGACGTCAATAAAATAAACGGAAACATTGACATGTGGCTGGAGTACTTCTCCAAGGAGCTGAAGGATGAGCTTCAGTTTAAAGAAGAATCATGTCTTGAGCAGAAAGCAGAATGTAGATGATCCTGCTGTCGGGGATTACTGCAGCTCTCTGCTGGCAGGTCTTCCCCTGAAAGCTATTCATCCACTGCAAATGATCCAAAACGCAGCTGCATAACTCGTGTTCAATCTGCTCAAGTTCTCCCACACCACCCCACTGCTGCTCCTTCACTGGCTTCCAGTAGCTGCACGTATCAGATTCAAAACACTGATGACGCCTACACGGCCAAAAATGGACCAGCACCATCTTACCTCAGTGACCTCATCACATCTCGCACTGCACCACGCTGTCTGAGATCCTCCAGCACTGCTCCACTGGTACCACCTTCTCTCAGAATGAGAGGTAAGTACACTTCAAGGCTCTTCTCTGTTCTGGCACCGAGGTGGTGGAATGAACTTCCCCTAGATGTCCGTACAGCAGAGTCCCTGATTATCTTTAAGCGACAACTGAAGACCTTCATCTTCCTGAAATACCTAAATTAACACTTTCCAAGTTTGTAGAATTCAAGAGTTATATTTATATGAAGTGTGGAATCTGGTGTACAGTGTAGATTTATTCATTACTACAGACTCACAGCACTTTAGTACGTCACTCTGGATAAGAGCTTCTGATAAATACCGCAAATGTAAATGTGTTTAATTAATAGAAATGCTGTGTTTTCACACTTTTCCAAACATCTGTGTTGAACCAGTTCTTTCTACAAAGCTCTGAAAAAGTACCTGCAGGAAATGATGGTAAAGTAAAATGCACATCTTACACACGTCTTCAGGAGGAGCAGCCGAGTCTCGTTATTGCACTAATCCTGAGCTCAAAACCTGATTTCACTTTGTCACATTATCACATCTGTTCTGAAATAATTTTAGCTCAGGATCAGGATCAGGACCAGGACCAGGATCAGGATCAGGATCAGGACCAGGATCAGGATCAGGATCAGGATCAGGACCAGGACCAGGATCAGGATCAGGCTCCTGGCAGAACATGATGGAGGAACGAAGGGAAATCCACAGCGTGTGGTCGAATGTTTTATGAGTGTTTTAAAGAAATGAGGTTGAACAGAATGATAAAAAAAAGCAGATAATTGAAGGTTACAGCAGACGGTATTCAGTAGCGCCATCTACAGGTGACGTCATGCCTCTTCAGTAAAGCGTTCATGAGTAAATAAATCATTCTCACCAATCTTACATTCGTTTCTAAACTAAACTAAACTAAACTAAACTAAACTAAACTAAACTAAACTAAACTAATTTAATCTAATCTAATCTAATCTAATCTAATCTAATCTAAACTAAACTAATCTATACAGTTGAATTCCATCAGAAATAGATTTAATATTTCGCTATATTTGAAAGTAGATTCGTTTTAGATCAGAAAAGCAGGTTATAAATCCTTCATCTGTTCACTGTGTTTCTGTAGAGAATATAAAATAAAACAGTCGTGTATAATATTTATATGGGGGGGCGGGGGCGGTCCTGGTGGGCGGTCACGTGATTTTAAGGAAGTGCTTCTCTCCTGGAAATAAAACTGTTTACTTTCGATTTTCAAGCTGAATCCGGAGAAACTTCACTACTCAGGTCTGAGTTCCTTTTATTCATTGTCATGTTCACCTTTTCCTGTTCTGGAAAGCGGAAGTTTGATAATAAATCCAGGTGAAGTTTAGAGCTGTGTTTAGAGTTTAGAGCTCCAGATAAAGAACTTCCAGCTGCACACTCGCTTCCAGTCATCTGCTGTTAAAGCAGGACCAAAGTAGAAGTTAAAAATTGCTTAGGAGCCTGAAATCATGACGGATCAAGATCCAGAAGATGAAATGGAGATCCAGTCAGGCACTGAGATCTTCTCTGACGCAGAAGTCGTAAGCAGTAAGTTCACAGTAGGAGCTCAGATCATAATAACAGCTGCAGTGTGAACTGTACACTACATATATGTTTTATATAGTATAGAATGTTCCTGTGTCAGTCAGAACAGAGGAACAGGACCAAGACCAGTCATAATAAACTTTAGTGTAGAATTGTGTAGATCTCATTACTGTCCAAACAGAACCCGAATCAGTTCAGGTGCTCCTGGTGCAGTAATTCTCTCCTGTTCAGTCTAGTGGGATGGAGTGAATGTAACGTTGTGAGACAGGATGGGAAGTGACTCAGGAAAGTCAGCTTGGCTTTAGAAATGTGTTCATTTGCTGGATATTAACAGAAGATCCACCTCCTGCTCAGTGTGATAAAACACTGATCAATATTTTAATACTGCTCTTGTTAAACTTCTCTGGTATCCAACTATCAAGGAACTCAAAAAATAACTTCGCTGGAGACATCAAGTCGTTTCTGAAGTTTATAATTCAGCTGTGAAAAGACACTGCATCTAACAGAAGCAAAGAGATGATTTTTCAGAACAGCTACAACTTTTTATTGACACTCTGCAGTTAAACTTCCTGTTACTGGAGCTCTGGGCTGCGTTTCGAAAGGAAAGTCATCACTCGAGTAGAAATATACAAAATAATAAATTCAATTAAAAATCGAAATCAACTCGTTCCTGCCCAATTTTCTACCATTAATAATAATAATAATATTAATAATGTACTCAGTACATGTAGAGAGTATCTGCTTTGTTTAGAACACATTAGTTTACTTGGACTGAAGTATGAAATGTTTGCATGTAAATATGGTCAGAGTCTCTCACACACACACACACACACACACACACACCCCTACATCAGACTCATATTAGGCATATTTAAGCCCATTCATGTGGATCACATCAGCGTGTAGATTGTGTACACATTATATAGAAAATGTTTTTTTTAGTAAATTCCAAAACGTGTTCTGTAAAACATGTGACTTTCCAAATTCTCAGATAAACTAACATTACTTACTACTTAAAGTTTTATTCTTCCATAAAATGGATTAAATGCAACATTGACCATTGACCAACATCCTGGACCATAGAGCTCTTCGGATAGAGTCTAAATGATCACTCCTGATAAATGGTTCCTCTTGAGAAAAGTTCTAACTGTAAACAAACATCTGCTTTTTGTTTTATATTAAGGTTTGAGTAGATGTGAACACACTGATGAGACCTTTACACGTGTAAAAACTCGAGTGACCTCAGGACACTACGAGGTGAGTCCAGATGATGGAGAATTGCTCTCGCTGTTATTACAGACTGTATAATGTGGGAATGTAGTGAGAGAAAAGGAAGAAAAAGGATGATCTTCTATAAAGATCTGGTTAAAGCACATTACTGAGATTTATTGATGATTATAATTTATTTAGGTTTTGATGATATCTGTGATAATGATCATTACTTTTGTTTAAGGATAACGAAGGCACTAAGAAAAACAAAGCAATAACCCAAGCCGGAATAACTAGTCCCACAACATCCAGATGTTCTCAAGCTGATGAGCAAGACAATTCCAAGCAGCTATTAGAAACAGACATAAAGAATAGGTTTGTGGTTCATGATCTGGAAATGTTCAGAAATTCTCCTGAACACAGTCAAGCTGATGGTAGTGTAGAAAATATAAACAGTGAAGCAATTCAAACAGCTGAAGCATCACAAGAAGGTGGAAATGATGAAATGCCTGAAGAAGGATCTGATTTCTCCAGTTTTACACTTGTGATGTTTGGAAACACCTCTGCAGTCCAGCTTGGAGATAAAAACCTACTATTTGGAGCAGAACCTGTTCCTCCAGATCAGGCCCACATCTCCAGAAAAGTTAAAGTGTCAGGATGTGAGTTGTCAGTGCTCAATATTCTGGACTTGCATGAGGGGGATCTGTACCTGGACCATGTGGACCACATCACCAGTCAGTTAGTCACTGAGAACAACATCCACTGCTTCATCTTTGTCCTGAAACTGAGGCACTTTACAGATGACGATAAAATGGGACTGGAATGGCTGGAAGGAACATTTGGAGAACATGCTCTTTCCTTTGTGATGATTCTGTTCACGTATGAGAGAGAGGAGGAGTGTGACACCATCATAGACGACCTGAAGTACAACACTGTCCTAGAGCAACTGATGAAGAAGTGTGGAGACAGATACTGCACATGTAGCAAGAGCATGAACAACCAATCAGAAATCAGAACACTGCTGGAGAAGATCAAACATCTCGTCTCTGAGAACAATCAGTGCTGCTACACTGCTCAGATCAACAACCAACTACCATCTACTACCAACTTTAAACACCAGCAGGACATGGAGAGGAACACGCATGGTGAGGGAATCATTCCTTCAGTTTTATCTGATATTAAATCTAATGTACAAGAGATTCTTTTCTACATGCAGTTTGATCTTCAACTCAAGTTTCTTCAGCGATGAAATTTTTTATGAATATCTGATTCTGTTATTTATAAATATTTATGAGTTCAGTTTTTATGATTTGCAGGTTGGTTTCTAAACAGGGTACAGCTCCACACATCACTTTTACATTACTAATGTGTGATTGGAACAGGTTTTATACACACACACACACACACACACACACACACACACACACACACACACAAACAAGAAAGGCAGCTTCACATGGTCTGTGACTTCCTGACAGACTTCCTGTGTGTAGTGTGAGTGTATTAACTCTCCTTCTCTCCCTACACACACCAGATATTTGAACAGTTTGTTCATGTTGTCAGCACTGTGTGTAATTAAACACCAGTGTTCAGTGATTTAATGTTAAAACCCAGATCATCATCATCACCATCATCATCATCATCATCATTAACAACAAGAATAAAAACAACATTCTCCATGTTGACCTTGTGCTCTTACAGAACCCCAGACTGAGTCATCAAATAATTCTATTGTAGTAAAATGATTAAATAATAAAATGAAGTCAATGTTCATATCGTCGTTTTTTTGGCACAAACACTGTAACAGAATCCTGGTATTAATAAACACCAGAGCAGCAGAAGCTCAGTGTAATATTCCTGTGAGTATTTGATTGGGCAACATTTTTACTTTCATCATTATTGTATTTGTAGAATATAAGCGGCGGTTCCCAGGTGAGGATGAAGAAACTTTAGGCACCACAAAGGTAAGTGAAGTTATTTTAGCTGCTTCCTGTCACATGTAGAATCACATTCAAAACTCTGATCATCTTCTCAGTGTGATGAGCTGCTGTTAGAAATGATCTACACACCACTGTTTTAAGGTCAAACCCTGAATCTAAATCAGAGCTTAAATCTCAGAGTGATGAATCTCCTGTTCTACCACAGAGGTGCTGTTGAATTCAGATTCAGAAGTTCAGTGTCACCCAGTGTCATGTTCATGGCTTATAACACGCAGATAAAAATATATAATTTTATATATGTTAATAGAAATTCAAATATTATTTGTCACATACACAGAATACAGAACACGTCATGCAATCAAATGCTTTTTACGACTGTCCCACGTTTAAACATGAAAAAAGAAATTGAATATAAGAATAAAAAAATTTGTAAATAAATAGTAAAAAGTAAATAAATAAAAAAGTATAAAAAATAGAAAATAATATGTATATACAGTGCCCTCCACAATTATTGGCACCCCTGTTTAAGATGTGGTTGTGGACTTCTAAAAATTCTCCTTTTTTTTAAAACAACATAAAACCCAAATTCAAAAAAAGAGAAAAATCCAACCTTTTATTTAAGTACATTACTTTGGTGGTAAAAAAATCACACATTTAGAAAAAAAAAAAAAAAACTTGAAATCATGTGTGCCACAATTATTGGCACCCCTGATGTTAATACTTTGTACAACCTCCTTTTGCCAACAAGACAGCACTTAATCTCCTCCTATAACATTTCACAAGATTGGAGAACACAGAGAGAGGGATTTTTGACCATTCTTCTTTGCCGATCTTTCTAGATCATCCAGTGTCCTGGGTCCTCTCTTATGCACTCTTCTCTTTAGCTCGCCCCACAGGTTTTCGATTGGGTTGAGGTCTGGGGACTGAGATGGCCATGGGAGGACCTTGAGTTTGTGACTGCTGAACCACTTTTGTGTAGATTTTGCCACATGTTTTGGATCATTATCCTGCTGAAAGACCCAATGACGACCCATCTTCAGCTTTCTGGCAGAGGCCATCAGGTTTTTATTTAAAATATCCTGGTACTTCAAAGCGTTCATAATGCCATGCACCCTAACAAGGTTCCCAGGGCCTTTGGAAGAGAAACAGGCCCACAGCATCACAGATCCTCCACCATACTTCACGGTGGGCATGAGGTGCTTTTCGGCATACTCATCTTTTGTTTTACGCCAGACCCACTTAGAGTGTTTGTTGCCAAAAAGCTCAATCTTAGTCTCATCTGACCAAAGCACACGATCCCAGTTGAAGTCCCAGTACCGCTTAGCAAACTCCAGACGTTTACGTTTGTGAGTGTTAGTGAGAAAAGGCTTTTTCCTTGCATGCCTCCCAAACAGCTTGTTGGCATGTAGAGAGCGTCTGATGGTTGTTTTGGAGACTCTGTGACCCCAAGATGCCACTCTTTGATGCAATTCTGTGACGATGAGCTTGGGAAATTTTTTTACTTCTCTTACCATCCTCCTCACTGTGCGTTGTGGCAAGATAAACTTGGGACCTCTTCCAGCCTTGTTTGTCACTGTTCCAGTTGTTTTAAACTTCTTAATGATTCCTCTGACTGTAGATACCGGCAAGTTAAGGCGAGTGGCTATTTTCTTGTAGCCATTGCCTGACTTATGAAGGTCGACACACATCTGCCTTACTTGAATGGTGTGTTCTCTTGTCTTTGCCATGTTGACAAATGGGTAAGAGAATTAGGCCTCTGTGTCACGTCATATTTATACCCCAGGGAAACAGGAAATCATGAATTACTAATTAAAAGTCCCTAGATACCCTGACCAACCTTAGCAACTACAGAAAAATATATAAAAAAAGAAAAACAATTAAATTTTTCAGAGGAATTGTTAGGGGTGCCAATAATTGTGGCACACATGATTTCAAGTTTTTTTTTTTCTAAATGTGTGATTTTTTTTTTTACCACCAAAGTAATGTACTTAAATGAAAGGTTGGATTTTTCTCTTTTTTTTGCATTTGGGTTCTATGTTTTTAAAAAAAGGAGAATTTTTAGAAGTCCACGACCACATCTTAAACAGGGGTGCCAATAATTGTGGAGGGCACTGTACATGAATGTGTGTGGCAGATATTGACAGTACAAAAGAAAGTGATTTAGTGTGAAGAGTCCATGTGCAGTATAGTGTAGTTTCATCATCAGGTCACCAACACTCGTGTAAACTGATGACACAGGGCAGGCATGGATTCATTCTGATTCATCTGATTCTGATTGCAGAAATCAGACTCAGATTCAAGTTTTAACTGTCCAGTGGTACTGATTCTTTGCCCACACATATGGATGTCGAGTGTCTGGATATTTTTGGCTGTAATGTAAATGCAGTTCATTTAGGAAAATGGATACGATTTTATATTAAAATATACCCTAAGCATAACCGTTTACATTCCAGTATTCCTGAACATTTTATTAACATCGGTTTCTATCAACATAAACACACGATGTGGGTGTAGATGTGTTTATTTAGTGCTGATTATTGCCAAAATATTTTACGATCTTTAAAAAAGACAGTGTCACACAGAAGAACATATTTATTGAATATTATTGACCTTGCAGGAACAAGCACTGGTGACTGGAGACGTGTCAAGAGAAGGACAAAATAAAAACAAGGGTGAATATCAGCTTGGAGATGAAAACATTCGGCGGCTGTTCAGCAGACTTAATCTTAATCCACAACATACACTGAAGACTGAAGAATTTTTGGAGATCACGGCATCCTTACTGAACTGTCATGAGCCGTGTACTGAAAAGGATTTGGTTTATACTTTCCTGCACAGGCTGTTCATGATGGACTACACCGCAAGATATATCCCACTCAGACACGTCACTAAACCCAGCAGTCCACAAAAAGCCACAGCATCGAAAGATATATTCAGTGTCCTCTTTGACAGGAACTCGGTGGAGTGCAGTGCAGCTGAAGAGCAGTTCCAGGTTCACCCAATGGATATTCAGATGGCTGCTTTTCACCATGCAGACAACTTTCTTCAACAGTTAATGGTAACGAAGCTCTCTCAATGTCAGTATGCCGTACCTCTGCTTGTGCCCAGCCCCTTCACAGGGCAAATTGAGTTTCCTCTCTGGACTTTTCGGCACATAAAAAAAAGTTGGAAGTCTACTGATGATGATGGTAATAAAACAAGCAAATGCAAATCCATAGTTGGAGAAGAAATGCCAATGGTGGCCTTCCTTAGGTTGGGATCTGTGTCCTCATCCAAATCACAGCTGATGAACAACTTGATCAATGATCGATATCATACATTTTTTGACAGGAACTGCCCCCAGGACAGCAAAACTAGACTCCTGATGAATGGAGTTGTTGAAATTGCCTGGTATTGCCCCTCTGGTAAGAACTCTGATTGGCTTTCTGATTGTGTTGCCTTATGTAATTTTCATGGAGATGCAGGAACCAACACAACCCAGCGTGAGATTGTGACACAAATGTCCACAGTAAATATTCTACTTCTGTCTTCACTTGGTAAGGATGAAAGTACCAGGACAATTATTGAGAAGCTCTACAATTCCACAAAGCCTCTCATTTTCCTTCTTACTGACAGTGACTCAGTTGCAGAGGAACTGTGTGAAGGCAAATACAGAATGGGTTTGAAAGAACGAAGTCAGTCTGATGTGACTGAGGAATTAAGGAGGACAATCAGAGAATGCTTAAAACACTCATCTACTTTTAAACTTGAGAATGTTGCCAACCAACTGAACATAATTTTAGATGAAGCGAAAGGAGAATGCCAAAGAGCAAAGGAAGCAGCAAACCAGCTCATGAAGCTGTTCAACAATGAAAATCTGCCAAGCATTAAAGAAAAATACTTGCCCTGTCAAGGAAAACTGTGGCATGACTGGTGTCATGAGAACAAAAAACTCTACCGCTTGACTGGACACCTAGAAAACCACAAAATGGCTATAAAACAGGAAATGAATAAAATACGCACTCGGCAGCGTGAGTTAGCGTTCAGCTGTCTTATAAAACGTTTTCTTGAGAGTTTAAATTCATTAAAAGGAAATGAAAGAGTTTATTTTCTCAAGTGGGTTGGGATACTCCTGGACAGTCAAACTTCACAATGTCTCTCCTCACTTCATCATCAATTCGATGAACAATGGTCTAAGGTACTGGATTTGAAGAAGAAATCCAACATGTCACCATCATTCAGTGAGCAACAAGCAAAACTGGAAAGAATTTCCAGAGACCTGAATGCTGTCACCTTTGGAGTAGAACACATCCTTAGAGAAATGGGACAGGTTTTTGAAGCCTGGATGTCTGTACAAAGCACACAATTAACAAATGAAGCAAAAGTAAACATCTCCACTCTTCCTCTGATAGCTGCAGAAATTATAGTGACTGGATATCCGCTGGAGATAATGGATGGAGATGCCGGTCATGTTCCTCTGATGTGGGTTTCAGCAGTTCTAGATGAACTTGTGAAGATACTGGGAGATCAGAGGGTGTTTGTTCTGTCAGTTTTGGGGATTCAGAGCTCTGGGAAATCCACCATGCTGAATGCCATGTTTGGACTGCAGTTTGCTGTCAGTGCTGGAAGGTGCACCAGAGGAGCCTTCATGCAGCTGGTCAGAGTGTCAGAGGAGATGAAGGAAGAGCTGAAGTTTGACTACTTACTAGTTGTTGACACTGAAGGTCTTCGAGGTTTAGAGCTGGCTGAGAAGACCACAATACACCATGACAATGAACTGGCTACATTTGTTGTTGGTCTTGGAAACCTGACCTTGATCAATATCTTTGGAGAGAACCCTGCTGAGATGCAGGACATCCTTCAGATTGTTGTTCAGGCTTTTCTGAGAATGAAGAAGGTCAGACTGAATCCCAGCTGTTTGTTTGTCCACCAGAATGTTGGAGACGTCACTGCTGGAGAGAAAAACATGGAGGGAAGAAGACGCTTACAGGAAAAACTGGATGGAATGACCAAGCTGGCTTCTAAAGAAGAAGATGGTGATGCTCATTGCTTTAGTGATATCATTGCTTTTGATGTACAAGGTGATGTTAAGTACTTTGCACAGCTCTGGGAGGGAAGCCCACCAATGGCACCACCAAACCCATCATACAGTGAAAATATTGAGGAGCTAAGGAGAGATATTTTGTCAAAGATATCCACAAACCGCGGTGTAACACTTTCTCAATTTAAATCCAGCATCAGTGATTTGTGGAATGCACTTCTAAATGAAAATTTTGTGTTCAGCTTCAGAAACACTCTGGAGATCGCAGTGTACAGGAAACTAGAGCATGAATACACCAGATGGACCTGGAGCCTTCGCAGTGCCATGCTGGGAGCTGAGAACAAACTGCTGAACAGAGTCAACAATGAAAAATCTTTGAGGATTGAGGAAAAAGATCTTGTGGCACAAATGGCAGTGTTGAAAAAAAGTGTAGATAAGAAAGTAGTTGACTTTTTCAGGGATGACCATGATAAAGATATTTTGATCCAATGGCAGGAGAGGTTTGAAAGAAAAATTCTGGATCTTTACAATGAACTTGTGGAAGCAGCAAAAAGAAAATTAGATCATGTTTATCAACAGAAAATTGCAAGAGAAAAGGTTGATGAGGAAAAGACAAGGTATGAAAATAAACTCTTTAAACTGAGTAAAGAACTTGCTTTGAATTTGAAAAACAAGCAAACTGATGGAAATGTGCTGACAAGCCATTTTGATGATGTTTGGTCCACTTGGCTCTCTGAACTGTCCCAGGATGCACCCATGGTTGGTGACATTGATGTTTTTGGAGATGTAACAAAGATTTTGTCTGAAATATTCGAGCTGTCGTTTGTCTGTGATCGACAAAACCTGGGCAGTTACAAAGACATTGATGCTTTTGGAGATTATTCCGATTATGTCATTTTCAAAAAGTCTCAAGTGTCCGTTCCACAAAAGGAGCATCCCACAGATGTAAACGTGGAACAGTCTGGTCGATGGAGTCAGGCACGCAGCCTTATTGCTACAGTTTGGTCAGCAATACATCCACCAAGTACTCAACCAGAAAATAAGTCCACAACAAACATGTTATCATCAAAGGAAAATGATGAATTCAGGGCCATGATAAAAAATGTTTTCCAAAATAGTAAGAATGAAATTCAGAGAATGTCCAGTGCAGAACTCGGCTATAATCACAGCTACATTCAACAAATAATTCAATTTGTCAAAACCAATATTAATGAACATCAACAGAAGACATCTTTCTATACACTCAAGAAGGAGTTCACAGTAGACCTCTGCCTTTTTATCTGTAAGTTTGCTGCTGAGAAATTTACTAAACTTCACATGGAATTTAAGGAAGTTAATGATGTCAGGCTCTACCTCAGTAATCAGAAGCCTCATTACTTCAATATCTTCAAGAACTACTCCAATGGTGCCACCTCAGCTGCAGTGTTTGGTGAATTCATTGTGGACAAACTTGAGCCGTCTATACTGCAGTCAGCGTTTGACCAAACTGCCATCGATGTAGCTGAGAAAATGAAACGTGACGTTCCAGCATTCAGTGGAAACAGGTCTAACCTGGAGAAACACATTCTGACATCACTAGCAGAAGAAGAAAACTTTGAGAACTACACTAAATACCTTCACAAACCCAAAGAACATTTTAATAACTTTATTACCAAGGAAGTGGATAAATACCTACTCGAAGACAAGAGTCAAGAGGTTCTGAAAACTATCAAAGCTAACATAAAGTCCAAAGGAAAGCGTGTGATGAACGCGGTGAATAAATCAACAGAAGACGTCAATAAAATAAACGGAAACATCGACATGTGGCTGGAGTACTTCTCCAAGGAGCTGAAGGATGAGCTTCAGTTTAAAGAAGAATCATGTCTTGAGCAGAAAGAGATTACAGACCTTGGGTTTCTTCAGGAGATCGTAAATAAGGGCCTGAATGACATGGTGACAAAGTTACAAAATACATTTAAAAATATTTCTGATGTTAAACAGGAAATGTTCAAGAAGAAACCACACAAAGTTCTGCTGGATCACCTCTGTCAGTGCTGCTGGGCTCAGTGTCCATTCTGTAACGCCATCTGCACCAACACGATGGAGGATCATGATGGAGATCACCGTGTCCGTTTTCATCGAAACTGTGGGATCAATGGATGGTCCTTCATGTTTTCAGAAAACCTTGGAGTTGATTTCTGTACCACGGCTCTATCAAGTAACGACTTGTTCTTTCGAACATCTGCTGGCGTGTTTTCTTTTAAAGAGTACAGAAAAGCAGGTGAAAAATACGCCAGGTGGAACATCAGCCCTGACAACTCTGAGATGCCCTACTGGAAGTGGTTTGTGTGCAGGTTCCAGGAAGACCTGGAAAAGCACTACAAGAGGAAATTCACAGGGAACGGAGAGATTCCTCAAGAATGGCAGGAGATCACTAAAGACAGAGCCGTTGAAAGTTTAAGCGAGTTATAAAAGTTAGAATCAGTGATGTGACACTGAGATGTTTGAGTGGAAAACTGGAAAATCTACATACTGTGTGTGAGAATAATGATAATAACCCAAAAAACTTAAATCTCGCATGCAGAGTCACAATCTGACTCTAAATACAACTCAGACTCTGTATCTTTGTATCTTACAATATTTCCTTTCATTTTATAGACTTTCATATATTTGATCACTTTTTCCTTTTGATGTGTTCAATGGCGATTATTCTGATGTTTAGAACTAAATTTCACAGAATCGTGCATTTTAAATTTTTACTCAAAACCATAATAATTATGAATTCTGTTGTTTTTTCTTTGGGCTTCACTCACTAAATCTCTGTTACTACTCTGTGCTGTGTGCATTAAGGTTCCAACATCCTGAACTGATGGATCAAAAATGAGACAGTGTTTAACTTGATGGCTTTTTCCACTTTTTCCACACAGTATAAATAATAAAAGAGTAAACCAATGTTTTCATTTTGTTTTAGGTGATTATTTTCTTTTTTTAAACTTTATAAACATTACTTTTCCAACCATGTTTACAGGAGAATGTTTGTAAGTTTGTGAAGATAATACAATATTATAAATACATCACTTCTGTACCATAAGACACCTGACCATCATGCCCCTAACCATCACACCTCTGACCATCACACCTCTCACGCAGATGCCAGGGTGACCAGGAATCTTCTGACTTCTTTGTGGAGGATGGGCACCACCAAGGAATCTGATTCTTCCTTACTGCTGATTATTCAGACATTAACATTATAACATTACATGTAATGCTTTGAGAAAACCACGGCGACACCTAGAGGAAAAGACCGGGAATAACAATTCACTACATCCCGTAGATTTTCTGTTAAACATTTTTGGAAATAATCACAGAAAAAATATCGATCACATTTAAGTGAGTGATTAATTGAAAGCTGTGATTTGGTTAAGCTCTCTCAGGCTGGTGGAGGATTTTAGAATAAAATTAAAGTAATGGTACAATAAGTTAATTATTTCTATATATTATAACTGTTTGTGTGGAAAAGGTTGATTTGGGGAGATTCTGGTCTCTTCGATTCGGAAAAGTTCATCTAGTTAAACGCTATAAAGTTTATTCACTGGAGGAAATGAAACTCGGAGAAATGATGCACGAAGAAATATAGTGCACTTATAGCCGAGTTACCATGACGACAAAAGATGTTTCCGGTGAGCCGCCGGAAGTGACGCAGTCAGCAAGTCCACATCACACAGAGAGATGGAACAGCTGGGAGTGTTTCAGATCCCTGGATTTACAAATAATCCGAATTAAACGCGTTCGCTGCCGAAACAGTTATATAAGTTTCAGTCCGCCGTCACTTTCGGTTCAGAGGAGTACATCCGGTAAATGTATGTTAAGGTTGCGTTGCAGAGTAAAGACGTCGGAGCTAAAGCTAACAATGTAGTGTGCAGTGTTGTGTGCAGTAATGTGTGCAGTGCAGTGTTGAATACAGTGCAGTGATGAGTACAGTGTTTGTCAGTACAGTGTGTTGTTGAGTGCAGTGTTGTGTACAGTGTGGTGTAGTGTGTAGTACAGTGTGGTGGTGAGTACAGTGGTGTGGAGTACAGTGGTGTGTGGAGTACAGTGGTGTGGTGAGTACAGTGTAGTGTGGAATGCAGTGTGGTGATGAGTACAGTGGTGTGTGGAGTACAGTGTGGTGGTGAGTACAGTGTAGTGTGGAGTACAGTGTGGCGGTGTGTATAGTGTTGTGTGGAGTACAGTGTGGTGGTGAGTACAGTGTTATGTGGAGACAGTGTTGTGTGGAGTACAGTGTAGTGTGGAGTACAGTGTTGTGTGGAGTACAGTGTGGTGGTAAGTACATTGTAGTGTGGAGTATAGTGTGGTGTGGAGTACAGTGTAGTGTGGAGTACAGTGTGGTGGTGAATACAGTGTAGTGTGGAGTACAGAGTGGTGGTGAGTAAAGTGTTGTGTGGAGTACAGAGTGGTGGTGAGTAAAGTGTTGTGTGGAGTAGAGTGTGGTGGTGAGTACAGTGTGGAGTAGAGTGTAGTGTGGAATACAGTGTCGTGTGGCGTACAGTGTGGTGGCAAATGAGTACAGTGTAGTGTGGAGTACAGTGTAGTGTGGAGTAGAGTGTAGTGTGCAGTACTGTGTGGTGGTGAGTATAGTGTGCTGTGGAGTACAGTGTAGTGTGGAGTACAGTGTGGTGGTGAGTGTAGTGTTGTGGTGAGTAAAGTGTTGTGTGGAGTACAGTGTGGTGGTGAGTACAGTGTAGTGTGGAGTACAGTGTGGTGGTGAGTACAGTGTAGTGTGGAGTACAGTGTGGTGGCAAATGAGTACAGTGTAGTGTGGAGTACAGTGTAGTGGTGTGGTGGGGAGTACAGTGTAGTGGGGAGTACAGTGTGGTGGTGAGTACAGTGTAGTGTGGAGTACAGCATGGTGGTGAGTACAGTGTAGTGTGGAGTACAGCGTGGTAGTGTGGAGTGCAGTGTGGTGGTGAGTACAGTTTTGTGTGGAGTACAGTGGTGGTGAGTACAGTGTAGTGTGGAGTACAGTGTAGTGTGAAGTACAGTGTGGTGGTGAGTACAGTGTTGTGTGGAATACAGTGTGGTTGTGAGTACAGTGTAGTGTGGAGTACAGTGTTGTGTGGTGGTGAGTACAGTGTTGTGTGGAATACAGTGTGGTGGTGAGTACAGAGTTGTGTGGAGTACAGTGTGGTGGCGAGTACAGTGTTGTGTTAAGTACAGTGTGGTGGCGAGGACAGTGTGGTGGTGAGTACAGTGTTGTGTGGAGTACAGTGTGGTGGTGAGTACAGTGTAGTGTTGAGTACTGTGTGGTGGTGAGTACAGTGTGGTGATGAGTACAGTGTTGTGTGGTAGTGAGTACAGTGTAGTGTGGAGTACAGTGTGGTGGTGAGTACAGTGCCGTGTGGAGTGCAGTGTTGTGGTGAGTACAGTGTAGTGTGGAGTACAGTGTAGTGGTGTGGTGGTGAGTACAGTGTAGTGTGGAGTGAAGTGTGGTGGTGAGTACAGTGTAGTGTGGAGTACTGTGTGGTGGTGAGTACAGAGTAGTGTGGAGTACATTGTGGTGGTGAGTACAGTGTAGTGTGGAGTACAGTGTGTTGGTGAGTACAGTGTTTTGTGGAGTACAGTGTGGTGTAAATATAGTGTTGTGTGGAGTACAGTGTGGTGGTGAGTACAGTGTAGTGTGGAGTACTGTGTGGTGGTGAGTACAGTGTAGTGTGGAGTACTGTGTGGTGGTGAGTAAAGTGGTGGTGAGTACAGTGTAGTGTGGAGTAATGTGTAGTGTGGAGTACGGTGTGGTGGTGAGTACATTGTGGTGTGGAGTACAGTGTAGTGTGGAGTGCAGTGTGGTGCTGAGTACATTGTAGTGTGGAGTACTGTGTGGCGGTGAGTACAGAGTAGTGTGAAGTACTGTGTGGTGGTGAGTACAGTGTGGTGATGAGTACAGTGTAGTGTGGAGTACAGTGTGGTGGTGAGTACAGTGTTGTGTGGAGTACAGTGTGGTATGGAGTACAGTGTGGTGGTGAGTACAATGTGGTGGTGAGTACAGTGTAGTGTGGAGTACATTGTAATGGTGAGTACAGTGTAGTGTGGAGTACAGTGTGGTGGTGAGTACAGTGTTGTGTGGAGTACAGTGTAATGGTGAGTACAGTGTGGTGGTGAGTACAGTATTGTGTGGAGTACAGTGTAATGGTGAGTACAGTGTAGTGTGGTGTACAGTGTGGTGGTGAGTACAGTGTTGTGTGGAGTACAGTGTGGTGTAAATATAGTGTTGTGAGGAGTACAGTGTGGTGGTGAGTACAGTGTAGTGTGGAGTACTGTGTGGTGGTGAGCACAGTGTAGTGTGGAGTACTGTGTGGTGGTGAGTAAAGTGTTGTGTGGTGGTGAGTACAGTGTTTTGTGGAATGCAGTGTGGTGGTGAGTACAGTGTTGTGTGGAGTACAGTGTAATGGTGAGTACAGTGTAGTGTGGAGTACAGTGTGGTGGTGAGTAAAGTGTTGTGTGGAGTACTGTGTGGTGGTGAGTACAGTGTTGTGTGGAGTACAGTGTAATTGTGAGTACAGTGTAGTGTGGAGTACTGTGTGGTGTGGAGTACAGTGTTGTGTGGTGGTGAGTACAGTGTTGTGTGGAGTACAGTGTAATGGTGAGTACAGTGTAGTGTGGAGTACAGTGTGGTGTGGAGTACAGTGTTGTGTGGTGGTGAGTACAGTGTTGTGTGGAGTACAGTGTAATTGTGAGTACAGTGTAGTGTGGAGTACTGTGTGGTGTGGAGTACAGTGTTGTGTGGTGGTGAGTACAGTGTTGTGTGGAGTACAGTGTAATGGTGAGTACAGTGTTGTGTGGAGTACAGTGTGGTGGTGAGTACAGTGTTGTGTGGAGTACAGTGTGGTGGTGAGTACAGTGTTGTGTGGAGTACAGTGTGGTCTCTTACTGACTATGTTTATGATGTGCTGATGCAGGTTTGGGACACGATTTTAAACCCTGGCATGTTTTCAGACATCATGGACTACGAGCTAGAAGAAGATAAGCTGTGAGTTACACACACACACACACACACACACACACACACACACACACACACACACACACACACACACACACACACACACACACACACCCACTTGCTTCTGTACTGATTAAGGTTATGTGCTTGATGAAGGTTGTGTGTTTGATTACGGCTGATTCCTATTCAAATTTGATTAACCTGACATGTTTTCTGAGAGAACGTTGCTATAGTGTTATGCTCCTTTAGAGTCTCAGAGACACGTTTACACCCAGTAAACACCCCCCCCCCCTTTATTATCAGCTTTATCTATCAGCCCATTAATTACAAACTAATAACCACAGATGACCCCACATTTCTCCCCGTGCTTACAGTGTGTGTGTGTGTGTGTGTGTGTGTGTGTGTGTGTGTGTGTGTGTGTGTGTTCAGTGGGATTCCCACAGTTCCTGGAACAGTGACACTAAAGAAGGATGCACAGAACCTGATTGGGATCAGTATAGGGGGCGGGGCTCAGTACTGCCCATGTCTCTACATTGTACAGGTCAGTTTCCACACACACCCACCTGTCAGATTTACCGTCACGAGTCGCGGACACCGTCACAGAAAACATATAAAGAACATCTTGTTTATTTTTATCACCACATTATCTGTGTAAAGCTGCTCTGAGTCAATGTTTATTATTAAAAGCTCAATACAAATAAACATAAAATGAATTGAATTTTGAGAAAGCTGAAAATGATAGACAGGTGGAGCTTTTTGTGAAACAAGTATAAACTGTAAAGCTCTGTGTGTGTGTGTGTGTGTGTGTGTGTGTGTGTGTGTGTGTGTGTGTGTGTGTACGCCTGTGCCAGGTGTTTGATAACACTCCAGCAGCACTGGATGGGACTTTGGCTGCAGGTGATGAGATCACAGGTGTAAACGGTAAAGCAGTAAAGGGCAAGACCAAGGTGGAAGTGGCCAAGATGATTCAGGCTGTACAGGTGTGTGTGTGTGTATGTGTGTGTGTGTGTGTGTGTGTGTGTGTGTGTGTGTGTGTGTGTGTGTGTGTGTGTGTGTATGTCAGTATGTAAAACTGCAGTGTACACACTATTGTAAACCTTAATGTACATTATCAACACATTCAATTATTTTGTGTGTGTGTGTGCAGGGTGAAGCAGTGATACACTATAATAAACTACAGGCTGACCCCAAACAGGGCAAATCCCTAGATATTGGTAACACACACACACACACACACACACACACACACACACACACACACACACACACACACACACACACACACACAGAAACATGCTGTAACACTTATCACTTCAGGAGTAAAATACACATTAAGGTGGGTGGGGCTTAAACAATGCTGACCAATCATATAACTGGTGATATATATATATATATATATTATACACACAGTGGAACCTCGACACTCGCAACCTCGATAGTTGTCGACTGTTCATTTGTAACTCGCGAGGGGCTCAGAAGTTTAGAATAACATTTCAAAACAGAGTTCGTATTAATAAATTACTCAAAAATGTTTGAAAAACTACTTTATTATTGTATTATTCATTTACAGTAGTTAATAAAACATTTATGACAGTAATTCACAATATTTGTTGAGTTTACAGTACATGTACAATTTGCCTTGAAAAAGGAAACATCAAGTTCATCAAGAGTCAAATCCTCACGACTTTGTTACTATTGAGGGTCATAGAACGAAACCCCTGCAAGTATTCAGGTTGCACTGTGTGTGTGTGTGTGTGTGTGTGTGTGTGTGTGTGTGTGTGTGTGTGTGTTCAGTGTTGAAGAAAGTGAAGCACCGGTTGGTAGAGAACATGAGCTCAGGAACAGCAGATGCACTCGGACTGAGCAGAGCCATCCTCTGCAACGGTAACACACAAACACAAAAACAAACAAACACACACACACAGAGGCACCATTAAAATTTTATTTTGTTATTGATACATTTGTAACAAAGTGTTTTTACAATAATATTGTGTGTGTGTGTGTGTGTGTGTGTGTGTGTGTGTGTGTGTGTGTGTGTGTGTGTGTAGATGGACTTGTAAAGAAACTGGAGGAACTGGAGAAAACTGCAGAGCTGTACAAAGGTAACGATAATATTTAATTGTTTACTCTGTGTTACTGAGACAGGGTGAAGGTTGGACTGCATCAAGGATCGGCCCTGAGCCCTTTCTTGTTTGCAGTGGTGATGGACAGGTTGACGGACAAGGTCAGACAGGAGTCTCCCTGGACTATGATGTTTGCAGATAATGTTGTGATTTGTGGTGAGAGTAGGGAGCAGGTGGAGAAGAGCCTGGAGAGGTGGAGATATGCGCTGGAGAGAAGGAGAATGAAAGTCAGTAGGAGTAAGTATGTGTGTGAATGAGAGGGAGGGCAGTGGAGTGGTGCGGTTGCAGGGAAAAGAGGTGGAGAAGGTGGAGGAGTTCAGGTACCTGAGTTCAACAGTGCAAAGTAATGGAGAGTGTGTTAGAGAAGTGAAGAAAAGAGTGCAGGCAGGGTGGAGTGGGTGGAGAAGAGTGATAGCAGGAGTGATTTGTGATAGAAGAGTATCTGCAAGAGTGAAAGGGAAAGTTTATAGGACTGTGGTGAGACCTGAGATGTTGTATGGTTTAGAGACAGTGGCATTGAGTAAAATACAGGAGGTGGAGCTGGAGGTAGCAGAGCTGAAGATGTTGAGATGTTCGTTGGGAGTGACGACGATGGACAGGATTAGAAATGAGTTTATTAGAGGGACAGCACATGTAGGACGTTTTGGAGACAAGGTGAGGGAGGTGAGATTGAGATGGTTTGGACATGTGCAGAGGAGGGACATGGGGTATATCAGTAGGAGAATGCTGAGGATGAAGACACCAGGTAGGAGGAAAAGAGGAAGGCCAAGGAGGAGGTTTATGGATGTGGTGAGGGAAGACATGCAGGTGGTTGGTGTGAAAGAGGCAGATGTAGAGGACAGGGGGGTGTGGAGACGGATGATCCGCTGTGGCGCCCCCTAATGGGAGCAGCCGAAAGAAGAAGAAGACTCTGTGTTACTGAGTGTTTCTCTTCAGGACATTTGAAAGAGTGTGTGTATGTGTGTGCGTGTGTGTGCGTGTGTGTGCGTGTATGTGCGTGTGTTTGTGTGTTTGTGTGTGTGTGTGTGTGTGTGTGTGTGTGTGTGTGTGTGTGTGTGTGTGTGTGTGTGTGTGTGTGTTACAGGGCTGATGGAACACAGTAAACGGTTACTCAGGGCATTCTTTGAGCTCTCACAGACACACAGAGGTGAGACGCTGCACAGTGAAATTATGGAATTATTAACTTTGTGTTTGTCTCAAACTGTTTCTGGTGAGGAGCCAAAAGTGTCCCCAATTATATGAGGGAAAGAGTGATATGTTTCTGTGCCTCAGTGATAAAAATGAAAGCAATAATACTGTACACTGTATACAAGCACTGCTGTAGTTACCTCTCTCCCCCCATGCCCCCCCCCCCCCCCCCGCCCCCCCGGGGCAGCATTTGGTGACGTGTTCTCTGTGATCGGAGTTCGGGAGCCTCAGGCTGCAGCCAGTGAGGCTTTTGTGAAATTTGCAGAAGCTCATCGTAACATTGAGAAATACGGAATCCAGCTGCTGAAAACCATCAAACCTGTGAGCAACACGCCTTCTCTAATCATAACCACATGAATTATTTATATCAGTGCCATCACTGTGTGTGTGTGTGTGTGTGTGTGTGTGTGTGTGTGTGTGTGTGTGTGTGTGTGTGTGTGTGTGTGTGTGTGTGTGTGTGTTTAGATGCTCCATGATTTGAACACGTACCTCCATAAGGCGATCCCAGACACCAAACTGACAATCCGCAAATACCTGGACGTCAAGTTTGAGTACCTGGTGAGGAACACATCTGGACCAGTCACAAGCTAACAAGCTAACACACAACTGACCTGAAACATGCACACACGCATGCACACACGCACGCACACACAACTGTGTGTTACTGAACTGCTACAAACCCTCAAACTTAAACCCACACTCAATACTTTAATTTACACCCCCCCCCATATTATAATCATATTATAACTGTTACATGCTGTTCTGCACAATTTTGTGTTTATGTTTACATGTACACTCTTGTTTACACATTGTACTGTACAACACATTATACAGCAGATTTACTGGCAGCACTATTTACCCTAGTGTTTTGTGTATCTGTCCCGTGTGATGGAGCTCTGTGTCGTGTGATGAAGCTCTGTGTTGTGTGATGGAGCTCTGTGTCGTGTGATGAAGCTCTGTGTTCTGTATGGAGCTCTGTGTTGTGTGATGGAGCTCTGTGTTGTGTGATGGAGCTCTGTGTTGTGTGTTGTAGCTCTGTGTTGTGTGTTGTAGCTCTGTGTTGTGTGATGGAGCTCTGTGTTTTGTGATGGAGCTCTGTGTTTTGTGATGGAGCTCTGTGTTGTGTGTTGTAGCTCTGTGTTGTGTGATGGAGCTCTGTGTTTTGTGATGGAGCTCTGTGTCGTGTGATGGGGCTCTGTGTTGTGTAATGGAGCTCTGTGTCGTGTGATGGAGCTCTGTGTGGTGTGATGGAGCTCTGTGTCGTGTGTTGTAGCTCTGTGTTGTGTGATGGAGCTCTGTGTTTTGTGATGGAGCTCTGTGTTTTGTGATGGAGCTCTGTGTTGTGTGTTGTAGCTCTGTGTTGTGTGATGGAGCTCTGTGTTTTGTGATGGAGCTCTGTGTTGTGTGATGGAGCTCTGTGTTGTGTGATGGAGCTCTGTGTCGTGTGATCGAGCTCTGTGTTCCGTTCTGAGCTCTATGTCGTGTGATGGAGCTCTGTGTTGTGTGATGGAGCTCTGTGTCGTGTGATGGAGCTCTGTGTTGTGTGATGGAGCTCTGTGTTGTGTGATGGAGCTCTGTGTTGTGTGATGGAGCTCTGTGTTGTGTGATGGAGCTCTGTGTACTGTGTGATGGAGCTCTGTGTCGTGTGATGGAGCTCTGTGTGGTGGGATGGAGCTCTCTGTGGTGGGATGGAGCTCTCTGTGGTGTGATGGAGCTCTGTGTCGTGTGATGGAGCTCTGTGTCGTGTGATGGAGCTCTGTGTCGTGTGATGGGGCTCTGTGTCGTGTGATGGGGCTCTGTGTCGTGTGATGGAGCTCTGTGTCGTGTGATGGGGCTCTGTGTCGTGTGATGGGGCTCTGTGTCGTGTGATGGGGCTCTGTGTCGTGTGATGGGGCTCTGTGTCGTGTGATGGGGCTCTGTGTCGTGTGATGGGGCTCTGTGTCGTGTGATGGGGCTCTGTGTCGTGTGATGGGGCTCTGTGTGTGTGATGGAGCTCTGTGTCGTGTGATGGGGCTCTGTGTCGTGTGATGGAGCTCTGTGTCGTGTGATGGGGCTCTGTGTTGTGTGATGGAGCTCTGTGTCGTGTGATGGGGCTCTGTGTTCTGTATGGAGCTCTGTGTTGTGTGATGTAGCTCTGTGTTGTGTGATGGAGCTCTGTGTCGTGTGATGGGGCTCTGTGTTCTGTATGGAGCTCTGTGTTCTGTATGAAGCTCTGTGTTGTGTGATGGGGCTCTGTGTTCTGTATGGAGCTCTGTGTTCTGTATGAAGCTCTGTGTTGTGTGATGGAGCTCTGTGAGGTGTGATGGAGCTCTGTGTTGTGTGATGTAGCTCTGTGTTGTGTGATGGAGCTCTGTGTCGTGTGATGGGGCTCTGTGTTCTGTATGGAGCTCTGTGTTCTGTATGGAGCTCTGTGTTCTGTATGAAGCTCTGTGTTGTGTGATGGAGCTCTGTGAGGTGTGATGGAGCTCTGTGAGGTGTGATGGAGCTCTGTGTTGTGTGATGGAGCTCTATGTGGTGTGATGGAGCTCTGTGTTGTTTTATGTAGCACCAGGGTTCTGGAGAAACATTGTCTCATGCCACTGTGTACTGTGTCAGCTATATATGGGCAAAAGAACAATAAAAGCTTCTTGACTTGAGCTGTAGTTGTAAAGTATGAAGCTTCAGATAAAGCCTGAGTGACTCTTGTGTCTTCTGCAGTTTGTGTGGAGCAGAATGATAACCCCACCCAGCCTTGGGTTACACTTTCTAATTGTTGAATCAACGTTTCGTCTCATTTCCTTATGAAAGTTATATCAGGTTTCCTTCCTGTTGGATTTTACCCGAAACATTTGCATGCTGTCATGTGTTTAGCAGTTTAGCTCACGTCTGTTCCATTTAGAAGAAGCTTCACAGAAACCACAGAGTGTGGGCGGGGCCTGGGAACGGGCCCAGTATAGAACTCTGAGTGAAATATGCGATTAAAGATGTACACTAATACATAGCATATAATGCAGACGTGTAATTGTGTGTGTGTTGCAGTCATACTGTTTGAAGGTGAAGGAGATGGACGATGAGGAGTACAGCTGCATTGTGAGTTTTTCTTTTCCACACGGTTCCAATCCCTAAATTATCATGTCTTTATAGACTTTTCCTTATGACTCCTCTGTGTGTGTGTGTGTGTGTGTGTGTGTGTGTGTGTGTGTGTGTGTGTGTGTGTGTGTGTGTGTGTGTGTGTGCAGGCACTGGGAGAGCCGCTGTACCGCGTCAGCACAGGGAACTACGAGTACCGTCTGATTCTGCGATGTCGACAGGAAGCTCGCACTCGATTCGCTAAAATGCGTAAAGATGTTCTGGAGAAGATCGAGCTGCTTGACCAGAAACATGGTGAGATCCACCACATGACCGTGCTACTGTTGTAGATTGTGGGTGTGGAATTTTGTAGTAGTTCCAGTAAGAACCAGGGTGTGTGTATATAACATTTAACTACAGGACACACACTCACTAAATGAAGTTACATCACAGGGTTATGTGTATTTCTTGTGGCCGTGGCCTGTTCTGCTGTTCTGACAAGTGAAGCCTGTGTGTGTGTGTGTGTTTGTGTGTGTGTGTGTGTGTGTGTGTGTGTGTTTGTGTGTGTTTGTGTGTGTGTGTGTGTGTGTGTGTGTGTGTGTGTGTGTGTGTGTGTGTGTGTGTGCGCAGTTCAGGACATTGTGTTCCAGCTGCAGAGGTTCGTCTCGGGGATGTCGCGTTACTATGACGAGTGTTACGCTGTGCTGAAGGAGGCTGACGTCTTTCCTATCGAGGTGGACCTCTCACGTACCACCCTCAACTACACCGGCCCAAACTACGAGGATGAGGAAGAGGAGGGCGAGGAGGAGCGAGAGGAGGAGAAAAGAGAGCAGACTGAGAATGGAGCAGAGAAACTGATTGATGATGAATGAATGATGGCGTGAAGGAGAATGAACAGTGGAGGAGGAGAAATAATTCTGATACAGAACAAGTGGGAGAGTGTCTGTTTTTGTTATTTTCCCCATATTCCTGCTGTGTGTGTGTGTGTGTGTGTGTGTGTGTGTGTGTGTGTGTGTGTGTGTGTGTGTGTGTGTGTGTGTGTGTGTGTGTGTTAAACTGTAGTCATTTCTCTATGTATGTAATGAGCAATCTTTCAGTTAGGACACAAATCCACCTCTAATCCTTTCATCATGGATGTCAGACTCTCACTTACTCACTATCTCACTCTCGCCCACTATCTCATACTCACTCACTATCTCACTCTCGCCCACTATCTCATACTCACTCACTATCTCACTCTCTCCCACTATCTCATACTCACTCACTATCTCACTCTCGCCCACTATCTCATACTCACTCACTATCTCACTCCCTCCCACTATCTCATACTCACTCACTATCTTACTCTCGCCCACTATCTCATACTCACTCACTATCTTACTCTCGCCCACTATCTCATACTCACTCACTATCCCACTTTAGCCCACTATCTCATATTCACTCACTATCCCACTCTAGCCCACTATCTCATATTCACTCACTATCTCACTCTAGCCCACTATCTCATATTCACTCACTATCTCATTCTAGCCCACTATCTCATACTCACTTACTATCTCACTCTCGCCCACTATCTCATACTCACTCACTATCTCACTCTCGCCCACTATCTCATACTCACTCACTATCCCACTCTAGCCCACTATCTCATATTCACTCACTATCTCACTCTCTCCCACTATCTCATACTCACTCACTATCTCACTCTCTCCTACTATCTCATACTCACTCACTATCTCACTCTCGCCCACTAGCTCATACTCACTCACTATCTCACTCTCTCCCACTATCATACTCACTCACTATCTCACTCTCGCCCACTATCTCATACTCACTCACTATCTCACTCTCGCCCACTATCTCATACTCACTCACTATCTCACTCTCTCCCACTATCTCATACTCACTCACTATCCCACTCTAGCCCACTATCTCATATTCACTCACTATCTCACTCTCGCCCACTATCTCATACTCACTCACTATCTCACTCTCTCCCACTATCTCATACTCACTCACTATCTCACTCTCGCCCACTAGCTCATACTCACTCACTATCTCACTCTCTCCCACTATCTCATACTCACTCACTATCTCACTTTCTCCCACTATCTCATACTTACTCACTATCTCACTCTCTCCCACTATCTCATTCTTTCTCCTTCACAATCTGCTCCTCCCCTGACACTAACCACTGAGTAAAGGTGTTTAATCTGTATCAGGGTTCGGCAGCTCTATCATGGAGGCTTCTGCACTACTCCACTCCACCATCCTCCATTCTGTGTTCCATGTATACAGTAGTCAGTCCTTTGAAAGGACACACCTCTCTCACCCTGTCCCTGGGGTTTCTCTCAGTGTACAGATGATTACACTGGATTATGTATTTGGAAGTAAAAGTTTGAGGTTTACTTTATGTGTGTTTATTCGGTTTAAAAAGAAGTTCATTTTCTTTGATGTTCTGATTCCTGTCACCACGTGTGCTTCATGAACTCCTTATTCTTTCTTATCTCCGCCTCTGTATCTGGATGTTACTGAAATGGAAAACATGTACTACTGATGAATGAACCCTTGCTGATGTATAAGAAATTAAAAATATTTGTGGCAAATTGTTTGTTTGTGAAGAATAATGACCTGATTGAGAACTCGGGCCAGGAAATGGAGCATGGGAGCTCTGTGTTCAGGTCGCATAAGCAGTCCTCATGTGTTCGTGATAGTTTGGGGATTAGTGACTGGACACTGGAGAAAAAAATCACACAAACATGAACATCACTGATCACATCTAATCATTGTTGAGTCACTGATCAACACACCGACTACAGGTACTGCTGTTTTTATTACTAATAGTTTTACACACACACACACACACACATACACGATGTGTGTGTGTGTGTGTGTGTGTGTGTATATACAGTGTTGGGCAGTGACGCGTTACTTTTGACAGTAACTAATACTGTAACGCGTTAGTTTTTAAATAAAGTAACTCGGTTAGCGTATGGTGCGTTACCCGTTACTTTTATAAATGAATGAATTTGGGCTGAAGTGTAGACTACAGTCTGACAGTCTGACCTGCTTACAGCAGCGACGCATTGTAGGATTGGTGGATTACCGGATTACCCTCTGTAAACAGGAAGAAGACGCGCTGTGGGCGTGTCTCCGTTTATTCAGGTCTGTGCGGCAGTAATGGCGAGTCGAGGCGAGAGCAAGACGAGTTTCTCAAAGTGGAAATATGATCATTATTTCACTTTAGTTGAGCATAAAGACAAAAACTTTTAAGTCAAATGTAAGTTGTGTCTTTCTGGTTCGAAGCTCGTATCTACTGCGATAAACAGCAACTCCAATCTGTTGAAGCTCCTCCAGAACCTCCATGCCTGAGGAGCTAGACGCTAGAAGCTACCCCGGTGTTCTGTTCTACATTGTTGATAGTTTTCATACTTCAGCTGTGAAAGGAACATGTTTAAGAGCTCAACACAACAGCAGAAGCCACTTTAGTGTTTGATTGTGAATTTATTATTCAGCTTGTTTTGTTCTTTATTTCAGAAATCCTTGTGATATATTCAGTGTGTGCTGCTCTGACTTTAATAAAATAGTGTTTAAAAATTACTCTGTGTTTAAGTCAGTTTTGTGTTTGTATACACCATACATGGGCGTAAATCACAGGGGGACATGTAAAAAAATTATTTAAAAAAATATCGCACTCTCTATTGTAAAAAATATATGTATGTATACCAAAATTATTGTGTAAGTAGAAAAAAAAAACTCCATTAACTAGGGTATTTTACTGACACTAACACTGCAACTAATGCACTACTGCACTGACACTAACACACCAAACACTGTGTCTTTATGAGTCAAATTTGACTGTATTATTTGTGTCCCCTTCAAAAATTGCTCATGAGAAATTGTATATTTATTGTCCCCCCTACTGTTAAATCAAATTTACACCCATGACACCATAACGCATAAAAGGGCATTAATGGGAACATTAAAGAAGGTTCTTTAAAAAAAAAGTAACTAAAAAGTTACTTTTAACAGTAACACATTACTTTTTGGTGTAAATAATCAACAAAGTAACAGAGTTACTTTTTGAATGAAGTAACGAGTAACTGTAACTAGTAACTATTTCTTAGTAACAAGCACAACACTGTATATGTGTGTGTGTGTGTGTGTGTGTGTGTGTGTGTGAGAGAGAGAGAGAGAGAGAGAGAGAGAGAGAGAGAGAGAGAGAGAGAGAGAGAGAGTAATTGGTGTTTTTCCACAGAGTCAATTCTTTAACAATCCGAGTTTGGCGCAACATGTAAACCACGCCCCTAAACAGGAGGACACACACACACACACACACACACAGGAAAAAAATTTTCCCTGCAAGAGTTTCAGTTGTGTGACTCTCCTGCTCCTGTGAAACAGCAATGTTGGAGATGAGTGTGTGTGTGAGTTTGAGTTTCCTGCTGTGTTCTGTAACTGCACTGACAACTGACTGTAAGTTTAACTTCATTTTTACTTTATTACAACTTTATTTTATTTTGGTTTTCGTCTGTAGTAACTCCGGGATGTGTGTGTGTGTGTGTGTGTGTGTGTGTGTGTGTGTGTGTGTGTGTGTGTGTGTGTGTGTGTGTTTGTTTGTTTCACGCCCAGTGTGTGATAATGCTTCTTTAATCTTTATCCGACTGCAGATTACAACTCCAACACAGCTGTAGCAAATCCACGCTTACCTACAAACCACACACACACACACACACACACGCTCCGATAGATAGATAGAGAGAGAGAGAGAGAGAGAGAGAGAGAGAGAGAGAAAGGGAAAAAAAATTATATATATAAAATATAAAACAGTAGAACTTTAAAATGGTGTGTGTGTGTGTGTGTGTGTGTGTGTGTGTGTGTGTGTGTGGTGTAGTAGATGCTTGTTGAGATTTTGAGAGATGAAAGCAGAAGCTTCTTGGTGTGAAAAAGAGGAAATTAGAAACTTGGCTTTTAGAAACTTTAGCGACTTCCTAAAATGTTGGTTAAAAAGCAGAATTTCTTCTTCCCTGACTCAGTGTCTGATCCTTCACCATCTCTCTCCATCCAATCATCCAACCATGGTCTTCTCTTTCCTCCTACAGCTCTACATAAAGCTACAGTGTACTGGGACCCTGACACTAAGACGGTTCTGTTGAAGGACGGGGTTCTGGATGACAAAGGAGATGCTTATGGTTTCTATAACGACTCGTTTTTAGAGACAGGATGGGGCGTGCTGGAGCTTCGGGCAGGGTATGGATCAACACCTAGGGGTGATGATAAAACCTTCTTCCTGGCTGGATATCTGGAGGGATTCCTGACTGCACGGTGAGGGCCATCATCACCCTGTAACCCCCTGTCCATGCTGAGACAGAATCAGTGTAGAATTATAACTTATAGATGAGCTGATTTAAATTTGAAATTGATCTGAATGCTCACAATAAGGTCACATGTCATGTTCATGAAAATCAACACCACTCCTGTTTGAAGTATATTTAAAGAATATTTTGCTTATATAAACATTCACATGGAGTACTGAGGACTTGTTGAAGATGGAGGCATCCCTATCAGGTATAAAGTCCTGATAGCTGTTAACAATTAACATGGTGTATAAACATCAACCTGCTAAATCAGGTATAATAATGGATTTTAATGGATAGTGAGAAGTCACTGCAGAAGGTGTGAAAGTCTTTCTGGATAAAGTTCTGCTGAACAACAAGAATAAAATGGTTTCGAGACTGCATATGTTCAATCTTGATTAGTTCCTCAAACTTTGCAAAACATTTGAACATGTCCTAAGTGTAACTAGTCTGGACTTGATCAGAGTAACTGCAGGCTGTAAGACAGCGACATCTAGTGTCCAATGCTGGTATTACATTGTAACGACCTGTGAAGTGTTCACTATACACACCCCTGTGAAGAAGCTGTTACTATAGTAACAAGTGTATTAATTAACTGCACTGTCAGAGCTGCAGTTATAGTGAATTAATCACCCAATTCTGATCAATCACAGTGAAGAATTCAGCAGCTGTGTGGTGTAGTATAATGATGAACACAGGAGAGCGAGAGAGAGTGTGTGTGTGTGTGTGTGTGTGTGTGTGTGTGTGGTATTGATAAGACAGCTGTTATTTGTTCTGCAGGCTGATGATCGATCACTACACTAACATGTATCCTCAGCTTATTACCAGACCTGATGTCCTGCAGGCCGTCAAGACCTTCATGACGTAAGAGAACCTTTTACAAATAGTCTGTTCTGTGATGTAAAGAATCTGTGCTGAGGAGCCGGCATTGTTCTTCTTCTTTTAGTTTTTCCATATGGAATCTGATATGTACTGATGGTGACTAAATGTACACGCTTTTTTTTGTGTGTATGCGTGTGTATGCGTGTGTGTATGCGTGTGTGTACACATCCATGTCAGTAAGCAGTGCTCCTGGTCTCGGCAGCAGGTGAAGCTGCATGAAACCACTGATCCTCTGTGGGCTCACACCGGCTTCGTCCTGGCTCAGCTGGACGGACTGCAGGCCGGTGCGGCCGAATGGGCCAAGCGTTCAGGGAGAAAGGTGTGAAAAAGGAAAATAGAGACAAGCTCTGACATCACAACATCTGGCCAGTTTATATAATCAGTTAAAGTTTGACTCTACGCTGAATCACAGCATTATTGTATAAAACTGTAGCAAGATTATATACAGAACTTGTACATAGATCATGCGGTGTGTGTGTGTGTGTGTAGGCCCTGACGCTGTTTGAGGTGCAGTTCCTGAATGCAGTTGGAGATCTGTTGGATTTGTTACAGATGTTGGATCCTGAGGCCAAACCTTCACTGAGACAATTTAAAGAGCCCCCAATGGGTCACTGCTCCGCCCTCATCAAGGTACACAGTGGAAATCACAAGCACTTCCCCCTAACACAGTTAAAATGACATTAAAGCCACTATACCTGTCGCCTAGCAGTGTGTGTGTGTGTGTGTGTGTGTGTGTGTGTGTGTGTGTGTGTGTGTGTGTGTGTGTGTGTGTGTGTGTGTAGGTGTTACCAGGCTATGAGAACGTGTTGTTCGCTCACTCCAGCTGGTATGTTTATGCTGCCACAATGCGCATCTTTAAACACTGGGACTTTAAAGTGCAGGAAACACACACTGCTACGGGGAAACTTTCCTTCAGCAGCTACCCTGGTTTGTGTATATATATGTATACACACACACACACACACACACACACACACGTGTATATATATATATAAATATATATGTTCTGTTCAGGTAGTTTAATTCAATTTAATTCATGTTTATTTGTATTGAGCTTTTAATAATGAACATGGTCTCAGAGCAGCTTTACACAGATAATGTGGTGATAAAATGTGAAGATGATCTTTATAAGTGTAAGTTTGTCTCTGATGAACAAGTCGGTGGAGACTGTGGTGAAGGAAAAACTCCCTGAGATGCAGAAGGAAGAAACCTTGAGAGGAACCAGACTCAAGAGTGAACCTCATCCTCATCTGGGTTCCACCGAATGTCCATTTATTACAGATAAATGATGTTGAGGTGCAGTGATGGAGATCAGAGCAAACTGTAGTCCTGAGTCAGTGTAGCAGACTGTTTACATTAACTACAGTCCAAATCCTCAAAGCTCCTGTTCTTACCCCAGAATTTCATGGATCCACCCAAGGTGTTGATGAAAAACTATCTAAGTAGGCATGAAGGATCATCCTGGTACAGAAGTTCACTCAGATACTGCGGCGTGAGAGCGTTAAGTGCTTTATACGTCTGTAGTAGTATTTAATCAGTGTGAGATGTAATTCTAATATTTCTAATTTTAGCAATATTTCTAAGGTGAAAGAAGGAGATCCTGGTGATATTATTCACGTGAGACTCAAAAGAAAGACTCGAGTCAATAATCACACCAAGGTCTTTGACTGCTGTACATGCTGAAACAGAAACACCATCCAGAGATGCTACAGAATCTGAAAGTTTACTTCTAGCTGCATGTGGTCCTAGTAAAAGTACTTCTGTATCAAGTAGTCTCCAATCAAGGTGGAGGAAGATCGCAGTAATGATCATTAAGGAAAAACGGGAGGCACCTGAGTTCATTTTCAAGTAATGTTCAAACTGTCTGAATTCTTATAGATGTAATAATTCAGCTAAAAAAAAATATATATATATATATTTGTACAGAGATTTATAGAACTCTTCGCTTTGTCATTATGGGGAACTGAGTGTTGAAAGTGCTGAGAAATAAATGTGCTGTTTGTAGTATCACTGTAACATCACACCATCACTTTCATGTACTGTGTCTTTGTCTATATAATAAAATGTAAGTATACAACACACTCTTCTTCTGTAGACATCTCTATGCTTTGTGTATTTCTGATGTGCTTCAGGTTTCCTGGTGTCTCTGGATGATTTCTACCTGTTGGGCAGTGGGCTGATGATGACCCAGACCACCAACAATGTTTTTAACCAGTCGCTGCACGAGTTGGTCACGCCGTCCTCCTTGTTCGCCTGGCAGAGAGTCCGGCTAGCCAACGCCCTCGCACATAATGGCCAAGAGTGGGCGGAGATATTTTCCCGCTACAACTCTGGTCAGAAAGCACACACACACACACACACACACACTGCCAGACTGCTCTGTTTCTCTCTGTACCATGATGTTTGACTGTCCTGTCACTCACTGTCTCCTCAGGGACGTACAATAATCAGTACATGGTACTGGATGTGAGTAAAGTATCCCTGGGCTTGAGACTTGATAATGGGGCCCTGACCATAGTGGAGCAGATCCCAGGACTAGTGGAATATTCAGATCAGACGGAGGTTCTGCGCTTCGGTGAGGTTCCACTTAACGTTACTCATAAGGAGAACACTGGGCATACAGTTCACTATCACTTCAACACTCCTAATACACACTCTGGTTGAGAAAGTCCATCAAGAGTAGGGATGCTTCAGCAAGAGGGGTACAGGATGTAAACATGTTGGAAGATGTTGACATGAGTTTTTTTGGGATTCCTGAGTAAATAAGATTACAGGAAAGAGGTTGGGAAAACTGAAACTAGTTCAGTGTTTGGAAGTAAAAGAACATTTGTTTTCCAGAGTGTGGAAAAAGCAATGTTCTGTCACTGATGTTGATGTTCTGCAGGTTACTGGCCTTCCTACAACATACCATTCCACCAGAGGATCTATACCCTGAGTGGGTATGGGGAGATGTGGATGGAGTATGGAGAGGATTTCTCCTATGAACTCTGTCCTCGAGCCAAGATCTTCCGCCGTGACCAGGCATCTGTCACTGATCTCTCATCACTCAAACACATCATGAGATACAATGGTACTCTTTCTGACTGTGTTCCCCGCACTCTCTCTCTCTCTCGCTGTCTCTCTCTCTCTCTCTGTCTTTGTTTCTCTTCAGTTTTCTGCAGATAAGTCCATGTCTTTCTTTCTGTCTGTCTGTTTCAGCGTCTGTGTTTGTCAGTATATGTACACACAAGGCTGAGGACTTTCTGTTGATGTGTCTCATGCAGCGTTTCAGCCTTGAGAAGCTGTGTGTCATCAAAACATCCTGTTTTTGCACTAAAACATAAAAATTTTTTAATTAGTAACATTTATTATTATTATTATTATTTTAATCCACTCTTTCTTGTGATGTATATTCCTGTACTTTAGCACTGACAGAACTCTCATGTGTATACACATCCCATAATAATACCCTCTGAAAGCAGATGTGCTTGACTTCCTGTTTTGGTAGATAAACAAGCATTATGTGTTATTAGACTATGAGAAAGATCCATACTCGAAGGGTGACCCCTGTAAATCCATCTGCTGTCGTGGTGATCTGCGGAAGTCGAACCCTACGCCTCAGGGATGTTACGACACCAAGGTTAGTGTATATAAATATTTCAATAAATAAATAATTAAGAATATGATGGCCTGAAGTGGTTTCCTGCAATTGTTTTGCATCTGGGACAGAAATACATTAGCATGCATGTAACGGTGCCATCTGGTGAAGGGTTATGGGCACTTTCTGTTTACTGGTACATGTAAACACTGATTATTCCAAATTTCTCTCAGTTCAGTCTCTTAATATTATTCTGTCGGTCCCTTTGTGCCCCACTCTTGCCCCCTCCCCCTTTCCAGGTGACTGACCTGCATATGGCTCAGCAGTTTGTGTCCGAGGCTCTGAATGGGCCGAGCACAGAGGGGGATCTTCCTCCTTTCAGTTGGGATGCATTTAACAGTACGATGCACCGAGGCTTGCCACGTCTTTACAACTACACGTTTGTTAGCATGCATCCGGTGCTGTTTACTCCCTGAGCCGCCTGTGTAGGGCAGGAAATGAGCAAAAAGCAGTCGCTTAGGAAGACTCCTTTACTTTTTGTACTATGTGATCTGTGTATTATCCTGATGCACTTCTGAAATGTGTGTGTGTGTGTGTGTGTGTGTGTGTGTGTGTGTGTGTGTCTGTGTAAGAGAGAGTGAGAGATTTTTCCCCAGCTGCAATTCTGACCAAAGTGAAACTTGTTTGTAGTGAAATGGTTTATTAAAGGCTCAGTGTTTAAATCCACATGCTGTGTTTTTAATTCCATTTTCAAAAGAAAAGTCAGCAGAAAATTGAAACACAACCGAAACATTGTGAGATTTGTTGTTAGAAATCATGGGATTTTATGAAATTTGACTTTATAATTTTCTGTTCATCCTATTTAGAGTTGATTAGTTTTAGTAGAATGCTTCAGGATGACAGGTGTTAGGAAAAAGCGTTTTATAGAAATATTGCTAAAATGATAAATATGATGTCGTTACAGGATGCAGAAAAACTAGATGTTTTTGTAACATCTAGATTAGACTACTGTAACGCTTTACTGTGTGGGTGTTGGAGTAAGTGCAGAAATAAGCTTCAGTTAGTTCAGAATGCAGCAGCAAGAGTCCTCACTAGATCTAGAAAATATGATCACATCAGCCCTGTTTTAATCATCTACACTGCTCCCAATTACATCTCACACTGATTATAAAATACTACTACTGACGTATAAAGGACTTAAGGTCCCACTTCATCCAGTCCTATCTCTGGATAGTATCCTCTTTGTTCGGAGGTGACTCTGTGCAGCTGGAGACCTTTTATTCCCAACGTCTTGGGAATAAGAACAGCAGCTCTGAGGATTTGTATTTGGACTGTGATTAATATCAGTCTGCTACACTGACTCAGGACTACAGTTTGCTTCTGACCTCCATCACTGCACATCAACATTGTATATCTGTAATAAATAGGCATTTGGTGGCACCCAGATGAGGATGAGGTTCCCTCTTGAGTCTGGTTCCTCTCAAGGTTTCTTCCTTCACCACAGTCTCCACCGGCTAATTCATCAAGGAAAAACATACACTTATAAAGAACATCTTATTTATTTTTAGCACCACATTATCTGTGTAAAGCTTCTCTGAGACAATGTTCATTATTAAAAGCTCAATACAAATAAATATGAATTAAAGTGAATGATGAAGAGATCATAGGTGTTATTCATTTCACCACTCAAGTTATGGCTGTGTATACAGTGCAAAACCTCAAAAATATCAAGGTGACAAAGAAACAAGAATCGAAAAAGTAAAGATGGACCCAATGTCTATACAAAAATATATACACAAAAATATGCACAATATTTATAGAACACTATGGTGAAATAAGGCAGCATAGTTTTCTTTTACTTTTAGTTTTCATAACTGAAGGAAATGAATGTTACGTTGCATGAAATCTCATTCTGTTCTAACGAACACAATCAATCAGTGATCATTTATGGTGTAAAAACTAAGGATTTTTAAGGGTGTTATTTTCACACTGAAATATTTTCTAGTTTGTAGTAATCCCTTCTATATTTCTATATCATTTCTATTTTTTCATGTTCAATTTAGTCCAGTTTATTTTTATTTGTAGAGCGCACAGACCACTCAACAGGCGCCCCCACCTCAGTTACTCAGACCACGTCTCTGTTATGCTGATCCCAGCATACAGACCACTCAGCAGGCATTCAAGACCAGCTCGAAAGCAGGTGAAAACCTGGCCAGCAGGATCCATGTCTGCTCTCCAGGGCTGCTTTGAATGCACTGACTGGGACATGTTCAGGGAAGCTGCCATCAACGACGATTTTATTGACTTGGATGAGTACACAACAGTGACCAGCTACATCGGCAAGTGCACTGACGACCACTTATGCAGAGTTAACCTGAGGAAGTCTGCTTGACCAGACAACATTCCTGGCAGAGTGCTCAGGGAATGTGCAGAACAGCCAGCGGATGTCTTCACCGACATCTTCAACATCTCCATGAGCTGCACCTTTGTTCCTACTTGCCTTAATATGACGACCCACTCATATGTATGAACGCTGTTCACAGACTTCAGCTCAGAATTCAACACTATAATCCCTTACATCCTGATTGAGAAATTGAGACTACCGGGCCTGAACACCTCCCTTTGTAACTGGATCCTTCACTTCCTGACTGGGAGACCTCAGTCAGTCCTGATTTCCAGTATCTCCAGCAACACCACACTGAGAACTGGGGCACCTCAGGGCTGTGTGCTCAGCCCACTGCTGTTCACTCTGCTGACTCACGACTGTGTAGCAATGCACAGCTCGAATTACATCATCAAGTTTGCCGATGACATGACCGTGGTGGGTCTCCTCAGCAAGAACGATGTGTCAGCATACAGAGAGGAGGTTAGGGTTAGCATGGTGTGGAGCGAACAACCTGTCTCTGAACGTCGACAAAACTAAAGAGATTGTTGCGGACTTCAGGAGAACACAGAGCGGCCATTCTCCACTGATTATTGATGGATCCTCCGTGGAGATCGTCAAGAGCACCAAATTCCTTGGTGTTTATTTGGCAGATAACCTCACCTGGTCACTCAACACCAGCTCCATCACCAAAAGCCCAGCAGTGTCTCTCTTTCCTGAGAAGGCTGAGGAAAGCTCATCTCCGTCCCATCCTGACCATGTTCTTCAGAGGGACCATTAAGAGCATATTGAGCAGCTACGTCACTGCCTGGTTTGGGAACTGCACTGTCTCGGATCGCAAGACCCTACAGAGGATAGTGAGGACAGCTGAGAAGATCATCAGAGTCTCTCTCCCCTCTATCATGCACATTTACACCACACGCTATATCCGCAAAGCAAACAGCACACCACATACACCCCTCACATACACTCCTCACACACACACACACACACACACACACACACGCACACACATTTGACCGTGTGACTTATCTGTACAACCCGGACTCAACACACACTCGTACTTATTTCAAACTTCCATGTCTTCAGCACCACCCATAATTACATCACCTCATTAAAGCATTTCACTGCATGTCGTACCCTGTATGTATGTGTATGTGACAAATAAAATTTTATTTGATTTGATTTGATTAATAAAAACTGTTTACATGGTGTTTTTGCACATCTTTTTGACTGCTGCTGTTGCGCAGGTGCTTTTTTGTTTACATTTTGTTAAATTACAAAGTTCACTCGTGTGCTCAGTTCTCTTTTACACACTGCACTGTGACATTAATAAAATAATGTATAATTTTGTCCCTACTCATTTAAATTTGTAGTCATTATTTTTTAGAAGCCCTTATGCAGATCATTAACACACAGGTACTTTCATTCAGATTAGTTTAGATATTAGTATAATGTAGTTAAACAGCCAACTGGTCTTTCCCTGTTTTAACTGAACATTTTATATATATATTTTTTCATGATTATAAATTAATTATAACATAATTCATTGTTAATCCTCCTGACAACATACTGTTTTTAATTTTTTTATTTAATTATTATTCTGACTTTGAATTAAAAAGCTACATTACATTCTGCAAATCTTTGTTTTGAATGTATGTTTTGACTTTTTTTTATTCTGGATTTTGATTGTTTGTGGGTCTTTATTAAAAAAATTATCTTTAAAAAAAATGTGTGATATGTTTTGCTTATTGTTTATTTTCAGTGTGCATTGTACATGTGATATAAAACATTAAACCCTTGAGAATGGTTCTGAATTTGTTCTTTTCCCTTTCTCTGCTGCTGTCAAATATCTTCCTTCCTTCACCACCCTCTGTAGCCCCTCTATTCCTCTTTTGTCTCTGTCTCACACGCGCATGCACACATGCACACATGCACACACACGTGAACACACACAGAGAAGATAATACACACAGACATGTGATTTGAAGAATCAAACAGGGTATAACATGGAGAGAAAAGGAGAAGAAGATCAGTGGAAGGAGAAGGACAGAGAATAAGAAATAGGGAGAGAAAAGAGGAGAGAAAAGGGAGAGAAGGAGGTGATTAGGAAGACAAAAACACTGATGAGAGTAAGGGGAGGTGTCTGGGACAAAAGGAGGAGAGGCAGAGAGAGTGAGGTGTGCTCATTTGCTCATGATAAAAAGAGAGGGAGGGAGAAGAGGAGTGCATGTACCAGTGCCGTCATTCGTCTCTGAGCTCTGAACAAGAACACAGCGGAATCGACTCATGAGGGAGAAGGAGAAATAAAGCACGAGCGCAAGGTCAACAGAGAAAACACATACCTATAACGATATATCTATAACCCAGTATACATATATCAATATACAGTATGCTTGTTTTCCACAAGCACAAGCGGTAAGAGTGCGTGTGCGTGTGTGTGCGTGTGTGTGTGTGTGTGTTTGTGTGTGTGAGAGAGAGATAGAGAGAGAGAGAGAGAGAGAGAGAGAGAGAGAGAGAGAGAGAGAGAGAAAATCTGTAGCTACCTATCAACAATGAGCCACAACACACACGCAGACACACACACACGCAGACACACACGCAGACACACACACACACACACACACACACACACACACACACACACACACACACACACACACACACACACACACCCCCACCCTGCATAAAAATAGACACTCGCTATATGAGCACTGATTGTGTACCCTTATGTGTCTTATATATATATATATATATATATATATATATATATATATATATATATATATATATATATATATATATATATATGATATAAGAGCATTTGGTGTGTGTATCAGGGTGTGTGTGTGTGTGTGTGTGTGTGTGTGTGTGTGTGTGAACACAAACCTTTCTTATTCTGCATGTACAATGTATGTGTGCATGTGTGTGTAGAAGTGAAACATAGATTAATTAGCTAAAATATTATTTACAGAACACACACACACACACACACACACACACACACACACACACACACACACACACACACACACACACACACACACACACAGAAGAAGATGTGATAAAACTGTAATCAACACATACACCAAATATTCACACACATTTTTGAGTGGGAGAAAATTCAGATTTTTCTTTTCAATATTTACACTGACACACACACACACACACACACACACACACACACACACACACACACACACACACACACACACACACATGATTATTTGTAATGTGTATTTGTTGCATTGTTATTTATAGAAAAATTCCTTCTGTCTTTGTGTTACAGCTAAAGCATATGATGTAAATGCCATCTGGACATTTCTTCTTTGCTACCACACATCTCTCAGATGTCTCAAGTTCTCAAACAGACTTTGGCATCAGCACAATAATTTCTGCTTATTTAGAAAGTCAGTGAGGCAATGGTTAGATTCTGGTAACATCATGGCCTGTTTTTTGGTCTCTGCACATCTGCAGGTAAAAAAAAACCATAAGCAATCTTATGTCATCATCATCATCATATATAGTTATGCAATTTATCTATGTCTGTATTCTGTAGTGTTTATTGTTTATTGTTAGGTCCAAAAGTGGCAGTACAGACTAATTCTTTATCTGTATGTACTAGGGCACTGTGGTTGATGCTTGTTGGTTCTCTACCGTGACATTGTTGTCCTTCCACCAGGCATAACATTATGACCACCTGCCTAATATTGTGTTGGTCTCCTTTTGCTGCTAAATCAGTCGTGACCCGTCGATCATTACCAGCATGAACTTCTTCAGGAGTTTGAGCTACAGGAGCTCGTCTGTTGGATTGGACCACACATGCATCAATTAGGCTCGGCTGCCAGTGACCCAGACGTCTAGACATCACAATTTGTCGAACTCGTTTAAATCCTTACGCTCAACCATTATTCCTGCTTCTAACATCAACTTTGAGGACAAACTGGTCACCTGCTGCCTAATAAATAAATCTACCCACTAACAGGTGCCATGATGAAGATCAGGGTTAGGGTTCTTCACTTCACTTCTTCACCACACAGTGTTACAATGTTATGCCTGATATATATATATATATATATATATATATATATATATATATATATATATATATATATATATATATATATATATATATATATATAATTTTTATTTTTTATTTATTTTATAAGTATATTCAAACTGAGGGCAGATGTTCAACCACCAGATACTAATAGCATCTTGGATTTATTTTACAGTGGGAGGTTTGCTGTGTCATTTCTCTGCCATGTTGGTAGCTTTGCATTTAAGACACTGGACTCTTGTCTAGATGGACATTAGATCATATCCTAGCACTGCTAATCTGCCACTGGCAATGCTGTAAATGTGAGTCTTAAAGGAATCAGCTTATTGTTTTTAATTGAATAGTTTTTGTCCATCTTTTGAAATCAATGAGCCTATAAACTAGAGAATAGAAACTACCTAGATGTGCTAAGGAAAACCTTTGTGACATTGGAGTCTACTATCCTTTGATTACCAAAGCCTTCTTTATCCATTATTCTTCATCTAAGTCCACTTTTTCACCAATCATGTTTTCCCCTACTTATAACAATTGCTAAATTTAAATGTTAATCATTAAAATATACAGAGACTGAAAAAGGGTTTCAGCCTAGACATAAAGTAACACTTATCCATAACTGGAACAAAGAGTCATGATTCCTCTTACTAATAAATCTCTCACTCTCTCTGTCTCTGTTTCTCTCCAGTGTTGACCCTTGGATTTAAGTTTTCACTTACCTGCAGTAGCTTCTGTGTACTGGCTCTATCACTTTTTGTGGGTGTCTAAATTCCTGGTCTTCCTGTTCTTTAGCATTACTGCTTGATCATGTAATGAATAAGAAGACATTCTTTCTGATGTGATTGAGACATTTGAAATAACTATTTTCCGCTACTAAGTCTGCCCACTTATGATTCAGTTAATTTTTTTCTGAAAAGATGAAGATGACATTCTACCTTATTTTAAATCTCATCCTGCTCCAAACCCTCACGTCATCTTCTGATTCAGCCAATCAGACTGAAGTGACTATCACAAAAGAAGAGGAAGCGGTGGAGTCATCGGGCAGCCGTTGTTGGGGTTACTATGATGTGATGGGCCAATGGGACCCACCCTTTAACTGCAACGTTGGTATGTACATTTTTTGCTGTGGCTCATGTTATTATCGCTTCTGCTGCCAGTTCAAAGGTCACAGTCTTGAACAGACTAGCTGCTCCAATTATGACACACCTGCCTGGGCCAATACAGGGAAACCTGCCAGTGGCAATGATGCCAGCAATGCTAATGCCAAAACAAATGCTAACACTAACAATGTACCCAAGCCAGACCAGATGCACATGATTGTATATGTGATCTGCGGCGTAGTGGCCATCATGATGCTTGGAGGAATCGGTGCCAAACTGGTTCTGGAGAGGAGCCGCAGAGGAACTGGGGATACCAGCAACACAAGGTATTTTTGTTTGTGTGGGCAAGTTGAGTTTGTTGTGCATACATTGAGTGTGAATTTTCTTATTGGTTCCTCAACATTCTTCTTGTGACATACTGAGTGTCTTGCAGATATAATGTATGTATATCTGCCTTTCTGCTCAGAGATCTTCTGTGTGTACAAATTGGATTTGTTGAAAGACAGGAAGAATTTTGTAGTTAGAAATTAAGAATACACTTGCTAACATAACTGGATTTTGTAAATACTACCAATGGACACACACTACTACTACTACTACTACTGCAAAGTGGCTGTACACATGTAGTTTCATAAAGTTTAGACATTGACAAGTTATAGCTATTTTGTCTTTCTACCACAATATAATAGAATTATTGAAATGTCCAAACTAAGTAAAAGTGTAAAATTTTGATATTTTTATATGCACTCTGAAAAAGTTACAAAGACAAGATAAACTTACAAAGACATTTGCAAGACATGAAGAACCAATAAACATGAGGAATATAACATGAACCATATATCCTTTATCATTTTCTTTTCTGAAAAATGTGCCTTAATTTTAAATCCCCATGAAAACCGTAATGCATGGACACAATGTACAGAAACACAGGAACCCCGGGGTGATGTGATGAGGTGAATATTCATGCTTCTGCTAGAGATGTGGTGTGTGTGTGTGTGTGTGTGTGTGTGTGTGTGTGTGTGTGTGTGTGTGTGTGTGTGTGTGTGTGTGTGTGTGTGTGTGTTCAGGTGAATATCAGTGCTTCTGTTAGAAATGATGTATTTGGAGGTGCAGTTGTGGCTCCAGTGAAAGGAGACGTGTTGATTTGTGATCATTGTGTTTCTTGCTTTAGTGATGATGTCCATTTTCTCTGTATTAGATCCTGTGTCTGATGCAGCGCTCTGTTCTACTGTACATCCCTATAATAGATTAGATTAGATTTAACTTTGTTATTGCACATGTTACGGTACAAGTCAATGAAGTGCAGCTTGCATCTAACCAGAAGAGCATTGGTAGCAGTGTAGCAGATTTACATATGTACAGGTTGGTAAGGCTTTGATATATGATAGATATAAATAAATAATGACAAATGAATGAATAATATAAAAAAATCATAAACAAAAAGGGGGTATATACAGTGAGTACAATGGTCATGGATAGTGCAGTGAAGGAGATTGTATACATGTTTATATGAAGGTTATATACATAGGCACAATTATATGGAGAGTGCAAAAAAAGGAGACTAATATAAACAGCATTTGCAATGGTACAATAGTGCAATTTTAAGTATTACAGTGTGTATAAAGTGTATTATGAGCATTGCAACATAGAGTAAGGTTACGCAGTGTATGTATTTAGGTTAGTGTGTATGTCTGGGTTGTGGGGGTGGTAGTGAGGGTTGGAGGGAAGGTGGTTCTACCAGGGTGTGGAGTATAGCATAGAAACAGCTGTCGGTAAACAGCTGTTCCTTAACCTACTTGTTTTGGTCCTGAGGCTTTTAAGGACAGAAGGGCAAAGTCTATGGGCAGAGTGAGAGAAGTTCTTTTGTAATTATGTATGCATTCCTGAGGCAGCGCTTCCTGTAAATGTCATCAGTCTTTGGGAGTAAAGTTCCCACGATGTGTTGGGTGGTTTCCACCACCCTCTACAGCACTTCCCAGTCTGATAAAGAGCAGTTTCCATACTATACTGTAATACAGCTGGTCAGGATGCTCAATGGTGCATCTGTAGTAGTTTGCCAGGATATCTGAAGAGAGATGGTTATTTTTTAGAGCGCTGACAAGAGGCGCTGACAAGCCTTCTTGAGCTGTTTTTTGTCCAGGAAGAGGTACTCAGAGATGTGAATCCCTAATAATTTGAAGCTGGTGACACGGTCTACCACTGTTCCATTGTTATGGATTGGTGTGTGCTGCCTTTCTTCTTTCTGAAGTCTAGGATGAGCTCGTTAGTCTTCTTTCTTCTTTGTAGGCTGACTCACTGTTGTCCTTGATAAGTTTTTTTATCGTGGTGTCAATTTCAAAGTTAATAATGATGTCGCAGAGCTTTGTGCTAATGCCCAGGTCTCCAAGTTTGTTGATTAACTTGGAGGGGATAACAATGTTGAACTAATGTCAAGGAAGAGCATTCAGACGTAAGTGTCTTTATTGTCCAGGTGAGAGAGGTCAGAGTGCAGTGCTGTGCAAACTGTGTCCTCAATGCTCCTGTTCTTACTGTAGGCAAATTGGTGTGGGTCCAGGGTGGTGGGAAGACAGGTTTCGAGGTGTGCCAGGATCACCCGCTCGAAACATTTGGTAGTGATGGGTGAGAGCTTCACTGGGCAGTAATCATTAAGGCATGTTGCAGTATATTGGTAGTGCTCCTCAATGAGAAGTTTATGTGAATGCTTGGCTTTTTTAATGCCCCTTTTCAGGTTTGCCCAGGCTTGTACACCTCTGCATCATTGGATTTAAAAGTAGCATCTCTTGATGAATGACCACTAGTTCAAAAGCTGCCAATGTGAGTTTAATGACTAAGACCACTGGTGATTATCTTCACCCATACCTGAGGGAAAGTTGCACCAAAGCAATGGATTCTATCAGCATTGAAAGTCCTGTGTAATGGAGAGTCACAACTTGTAACTGCACTGGGTGACCACCCAGTGGGGTGACCATGAGCCTTTCCATGTAGCATTGCAGGATCTTTCTGGCTGTGTCACTAGTCAGTCTCCTCCAACCTTTCAGAAACTCACTCTAAATGCTGGGGTAGGCACAACTCTAATTCTCAGAAGGGAAGAGATCCATTGGGTACCCTCAAATGGTTAAGCCTGTATGCCAAAATGGTGTGCCAGAGACATGCCTACTGTGCATGCTCCAGCTTGCTCAAGACCAAAAACTAGGTCACTAATCATTCAGTTAAAAAGGTAATCTCCATATAGTAGTCATAAGCCATGGTACTGCAAATGGTTGAAACAAAGAAGACCCCATTTTGGATATAGAATGGTATGAAGATTTTGTGATAATGGGAGTATAATGAGATGAAAGCTGAGTTAAAATTTGCTATTAGCCATTGCATCTTCCTTCATTGCTGTACTGTCAAAGCAGATTCTTCCCTCTCCACACTAACTCGCTACAACAACTGCACCACTAAAAACCTATCAACGAAGCTCCACAAATAACACTTTTATAGGCCTCAAATACAACAAAAATACTTTACATATTTACATAGACATTAAAATGACCATTTGGAAACCTGCTGTACTTTAACATCATAGGAAATAATTATTTGTTTCTGGGAAAATCCCCACTACAACATTCCAAAATTTCTCCAAGGAGTGAAATATTTCATCCTGTAGAGTATGTGACTCTAAAGATTGAATTAAATAAGCTACTCACATTTATCTAGCCCACACGTTATTCAGTGCACTTTTAAAAAATCAACCAAAGCAAAATGTTAAACAGAAACTGGTCAATTCAAGACTTGTATTTTTTGTGTAGCCAAGTGTAGTCATATAATGTATGTTCATTATCGACATTTAAAAGGCCCACACACTAGACTTAAATCATGCTAATTTTCTTAGGACCTGCAGTAAAGCTGGGTGACAACTAGACGTGACATGATGAGCCAGTGTTCAAATATACCATTTGTTCCTGTATGCAGCAACATTGCAAACCAGTTTTTGATACAGCAAAATGTCTTTGCTTTGAGTTTACAATTTTAGATCTCCATTCATATGCAAACGAATGGAAGAATATGAAGTGAAAATTCTACAGTAGTGTGTCTGCCCCTTGAAGGAAATCTTGTGGAGATCTTTAATACTACTAATAAAAGGGCTCAAGGCACTAATCACAATTCTGCACAACATTAAAGTAACTCATTGCACTAATGTACAAATCATGTTTTTAAGCATTTGATTTGAACAGCGCATTTGTCCACAGAAGTCTTACTCTCCAACTTGTTATATTGCCTGGATGCCTGGCTTCCAGATATCACATTGTTTATTCCACCAGAACACAAAGCAATATCTTTTTGGATACGTATCTAATTGCCTGTCAAGGTCCATAAAAATGATTTAAAAGGGAACCTTAATAGCAGGTGATAGTTGCAATGGCATTTTGGGGGTTGGTCAGCGTTTTCGCCAGGCAGCACTTGCAATATACCGCAAACTCTCTGAAAATATTGTTGTGAATGCTTGACCAATAGAAATGAGTCATTAAATTGGTAAGTGCTTTATCCTGGCCTCAATGCACATCCATGGCATTAAGATGATCCTCATAAAACAGAAGTTTTTATATTGAATATATTGAATGACTCCTGAGCCTATATAACCTATACTTAATTAAAAAGTAAGAGTTGGGGAGTGCAACATTAGCTTCAGTCAAAGCCATGCTTCAAGGTATTGTCCTGCTACTACTATCTCTGCATCTCCTGAAAATGCCTTGCACATTAAACACCATACCCTGCAGAAACCATCCAAACATTTTCTGCTACTAATGGATGGGTAACGTAAGACCTAATTACCCTCCAATTCCTGCCACTGCAATTTAATTATGAATGGCATCAGTAGATATTTGTATACATCTCTCATTGCAAAGCTCTTCTTCAACAACCATGCATTTGCTAGAACCTCACACTTAATAAGGCTTTGATAGAGTGTGATCTGGTTACGGATTGCTATATCTTCACTTGTATACTCCAGTTTTACCCGTGTAAAGAAGCATGGGGCTACAGAAGACATCTGAGGAGAAGAGAGATGCAAGTCAAGGAGGTTGTGGTATTTGTTAAGTACAGTTCAGCTGGTAATTCCCTCCAAGTTCATCACCAAGATGGAGGAACAAGGATTAGCCCAAATCTATGATGTTGACTCTCACCTTCCTGACAGGCATGCTGCAAGCAGTAGAAGTGTGTGTCTGTGTCTGTGTGTGGGGGTGGAGATAAGAAACATGGATTATTAGGTAGGAATATTGTAAAATATATGTCCCAACACGATGCATAAAAAATAGTTTATGCTTTTGTTATTTCTAGATTTGATTATTGTAATGCCTTTCTGTCTGAATGTTCTAGTAAATGCTTAAGCAAGCTCTGAGGTGTAAGGTATCTGTTGGTAGTGATATACTGATATAGTGATAAGGTAACAGCAGGGAGACCAGGGTTTCTTTAACAAACCTCTAAAGAACTTCCATTGTTTATTTTTTTTTTTGTGTGTGTTTTATTTTTTTCATCTTAAACTGTAGATCTGGGGGGTTGTTGTTATACAGCATTTTGGTGAATTTTGATCATTCAAATAAAAGTAAAACTTTACTTCAATGGTTCTTTAAAGCTTCTTTAATGATTGTTCATGAAAGCTTTTTTACAACCCAATTACGAAAAAACACGGGGACACTGCATAAAATGAAAATAAAAAAAGAATGCAGTGATTTGCAAATCTCATATGCCTATATTTTATTCAAAATAGAACATAGAACACAGATGAAATGTTTAAACTGAGGAAAATTTATGGCAACATTTTACAGCTGTTGGAATTAGGGTTATGTTTTATGCTTCTCTTGCTCATTTTGGATTGTCCTTTACACTGTGCATGACAAGAAAATAAAATTGTCCTTAAATATACTGACTATAATGTCCATTTACCTCTACTACACCTTCTATTTTCAATAACTTTATTGTTGTAGTATAACATTAAAAATAAAATAAAAATGTATCCTGTCAATTTTAGTTGTAAAATAAATAAAATAATCAGTAATGTGTATATTACCAATTATTGTCATAAATCTTATCTTTCCAGAACCTTGACAGATAGGCTGAAGCTGCCAGGTGAGGCAGAATGCATGGTCAGAGGGGCAGGGCATCACCCAGTCAGAACTAATGGAATGCCTGGGCACCAGAGGACTAATAATGGTGAGACAAATTACACACTTAAAATAACTGCAGACAAACATGAACATAAAAAAGCCACATGCAGCAAGTCTTATTACCACAAATTTAGAATTAAATCCTAGAAATGTTTCTAAAGTGAACCCTAATTTTGGGGTTCCTTTAAATGGACCATATGGATTTTCAGCTTATTGTCCTTTTAAATTTTTCATTTTTATTTATTTAATTGATTTTTCAATCAGTGTCTCATACACTAAGAGGCATATTCCTTCTGTAGATCAATACCAATGACAAGCTCCTTCACAGTCACCAAAGCAGTTTTGTATGAGCAGATTAAAGTAAACAAAGACATTTGACAAATGGAAAATGTGAATGTCACTTGGGTTGAAAATTTGGGTTGAAAATTAAAATTTGTTTAAAAACACATTATTAAAACATTACTAAGTTACATTCTAACGGGAAGTAACTGTATTCTATGTGACACTCAGGACATGTCTTAGTCTTTGTAGTGTTGTGAAGCTTCACATTCATGTAGCAGCAGTGGTGTTCAGAGAACATGCTCAAGAAACAGTTTAGCGATTAGAAATCAATTAATATAGAAAATAAAATTATTATTTATTTAAATGTGAATTGCCTGAATGTGTGTAAAATATATATTTATATACTTTAACTTGCGAAATGAATGATGAATGATGACAAAATTAAACAACATAGTGGTCTTTTCTTGTAACCCTATGTGTAAATTATTTGACTCCACAGTTCTGTGCATAACGCCTCAGTTTATTGTATTTGGGACTGAACACAGAGTCAAAATTTGGAACATATGCTTTTATTAAGTTTAATGTAGGAAAATGACTAACATGTGATACTTAAGTTTATTACCTCTGTCACCTTTTGACCTTCAGCCAGAAATTAATTAAAAATTCATTCATTCAGGATATGAGAAAATCCCTGCAGTCACCATGCTGATTTAGAGGAAGTGGTTTACTCAAATATAATTAACAAAAAACACAGCCAAAACCTACTGAGAACTCACAGTAGGGCAGTATCTCAACAACATGCACATGCAAAAGTACTCCAAGGAAGGAACAGAACCGGTGACAGGGTCGTAGGGGACGAAGATCATTGATGCACGCAGGGAGCGAAGGCTGGTCCGTGTGGTCTAATCCAACAGCTCAACCTGCTGAAGAAGTTCATGCTGTTCATCTATCTATCTATCTATCTATCTATCTATCTATCTATCTATCTATCTATCTATCTATCTATCTATCTATCTATCTATCTATCTATCTATCTATCTATCTCTCTATCTCTCTCTCTCTCTCACTCTCTCTCTCTATATATATATATATATATATATATATATATATATATACAGTGAGGAAAATAAGTATTTGAACACGCTGCTATTTTGCAAGTTCTCCCACTTAGAAATCATGGAGGGTCTGAATTTGTCATCGTAGGTGCATGTCCACTATGAGAGACATAATCTAAAAAAAAAAAATCCAGAAATCACAATATATGATTTTTAAACTATTTATTTGTATGATACAGCTGCAAAATAGTATTTGAACAGCTGTCTATCAGCTAGAATTCTGACCCTCAAAGACCTGTTAGTCTGCCTTTAAAATGTCCACCTCCACTACATTTATTATCCTAAATTAGATGCACCTGTTTGAGGTCGTTAGCTGCATAAAGACACCTGTCCACCCCATACAATCAGTAAGAATCCAACTACTAACATGGCCAAGACCAAAGAGCTGTCCAAAGACACTAGAGACAAAATTGTACACCTCCTGCGAGATTTTGGGGAACAACCTCCTTCCCTCAGTTAGAGCATTGAAGATGGGTCAAGGCTGGGTCTTCCAACATGACTATGACCCAAAGCACACAGCCAGGATAACCAAGGAGTGGCTCTGTAAGAAGCATATCAAGGTTCTGGCGTGGCCTAGCCAGTCTCCAGACCTAAACCCAATAGAGAATCTTTGGAGGGAGCTGAAACTCCGTGTTTCTCAGCGACAGGCCAGAAACCTGACTGATCTAGAGAAGATCTGTGTGGAGGAGTGGGCCAAAATCCCTCCTGCAGTGTGTGCAAACCTGGTGAAAAACTACAGGAAACGTTTGACCTCTGTAATTGCAAACAAAGGCTCCTGTACCAAATATTAACATTGACTTTCTCAGATGTTCAAATACTTATTTGCAGCTGTATCATACAAATAAATAGTTTAAAAATCATACATTGTGATTTCTGCATTTTTTTTTAGATTATGTCTCTCACAGTGGACATGCACCTACGATGACAATTTCAGACTCTCCATGATTTCTAAGTGGGAGAACTTGCAAAATAGCAGGTGTTCAAATACTTATTTTCCTCACTGTATATATATATATATATGTGTGTGTGTGTGTGTGTGTGTGTGTGTGTGTGTGTGTGTGTGTGTGTGTGTGTGTGTGTGTGTGTGCCAATTAATGTGTAATTTATGTATCTGTAGCAAGCAAGAGAAAAGGTCTATATCTTTCTTTCACACACACGTCTAGCTTTTGTGACTTCTCCATACACATTTAATTCTGATGTAGTCAAAGACATTTTGCTGAGTAACAGACGTTCATTACAATTAAGATTACATAGTGATGAATAATGCCATTTACTGTCAGATGTTTTGATTAGTCAGACTCTTACACATATATTTATGGCCTCTTAAAATGCCAAACCACATAGCAGCTAATATTAAAGGCAAATCAATGGAAAGTGAGTAAAAGACTTTATACAGATGTTTGCATGAGTGAATGAGCAGTAATTGTATGCTTCTTTTGTCATTGTTTATTTCAATTTTGAAATGGTTCTACTTCTTTATTCATATAGATGTGATGTTCTCTGTTCTATGTTCTTGTGTGGGAGATTAATTTCACGCATGCAGGGTGTGAATGCTTTATCTTGTAGCCATCAAAATGATTACTGCTTTCAAAATTGTCCATCAATCTTTTTAAGTTTAGATTTTCATCGTTTTTTGTTCAAACTGAATTTGTCTAATCTAAAAAATCTGCCCAATCTCATGCCTTTAAAAACATTTCCTTACAGACAGTACAACAGCCAGAGACTACTATAGGAGTTTCCCACTGATGGACCGCACAAACCGCCAATCATCACCTACGACTTTCTACCCCATTGCTTTTCAGTCCAATGAAAAGCCTTTCCTTCTTCCACCAGAGATCCACATTCCTGTCACTAACAACATGACACCCTCCCAGAAGTCTAAGATCTCCAACACCCATCCCCTGACCTCCATCTCAGCCTTTCCTGCCTGGGAACCCAGTAAGAGTACTGCTAGTACTACTACCCAGAGTACTGCTCAGTATGTCTCTCTCACTGTTCAACCACAGCGATCAATGTCCCAGCCCAACAGTCATGGCCACACCTACTTAAACAAGCTCCAGTTTAGAACAGAGACCCTGCCAGAAGCATTCTATCCATCACTGGGGTACGGACGTTCCCCTCAGGTTCTTCCCAAACACAAAGGACTTTACACAAACAGCAAGACAGAAGTGACCGTGTGAAAAACAGAGCGAGGGACAGAGGAAAAAGATTAGAGGAATGTGAAAGAGTAAGAGAAATGACAAACTGAGCTTTGTATAATAGCTTGGAAAAGAGTTTCATAAGATGCAATACAATAACTATTTTTCCTCAATGCAAAATAAGCAGAGGAAATATTTTGGTATTTTTTGCTATTTCTTGTTTGTTATGAAGCGCATTAAAAGAAGAAGTATAGTCTTTATTTGTCACATATACATGACAGCACAGTGAAATTCTTTTCTTCGCATATCCCAACTTGTTAGAAGCTGGGGTCAGCCATGATACCGTACCCCTGGAGCACAGAGGATTAAGGGACTTTCTCAAGGGCCCAAGTGTGGCAGCTTGGCGATACCGGGCTTTAACCGCCAACCTTCTGATCAGTAACCCAGCACCTTAAACTCTGAGCTACCACTCCCCCCATTAGAATACAAATAGGATCAATCATGCTCAGAGAAAGTTTATTCTTGGTCACATCTGGGCATTCTTTCTTAATTTATTTTTACATTTCCACCATGTCAATCACTTGACCAATCCAGTAAATGAAAGAATTCTGAGCATAGTGGAAAGGCAGTGCAATGTCAGACATTTCCACAGAAAAATGCATAGAACTGTGCTGCCAACTCTAATTAACTTCCAACTAACACTCATATAAGCAGATCTGGAGTGATAATAAACAGTAAACACTTACACATGTCATTTTAGCGCAGACATAGATGGAGTTCAACTGCGGATAAACTACACATCGTCAGTGGTGAATTGGATTTGGAGTGTGAACAGCAACTAAAATTAGAAAACAGTCTCTTCTGGAGTTCAGGACTGAGTGGGATAAAATATTGACTGGATAATATTTGTCCACAGAAAGTATTTGAATTCAGACTGCTGCTGCTGCAAAAATTAAATCTTAAACAGGTATTTTATAAAAAATAAACCAGAACATTTACCGCACTCAGTACTAACAAAGAAAATAATCTAGAAGTGTAATTAACCCTAGCCCTAGTTACATAATTTTTTTTTAGTACATTTGGATTCTGACCAATTTTTCAATAGGTCTCAGGTGTAACATGGTGTGAACCTTACTCAAGCTGTTCCTTTTATCAAAATGTTTAGGACAAAACATGATCACCTGTGAAAGTCACAGGTAATAAAAGGTCATGATCTTATATGTTTGAGAATCATTAGTAACAGCTGTCACCCGGGAACAGCATCAGAAGAGGTCAGGAAAGGAAACATTGTCTCAAATTCTTTGTTACTGATATAGATTCAGTACCGCTAGATCTTGGGTTAGGGTTAGCAACAATCCTCCATTTGCAAAAATGAAGAATAGTTATTCCACTGCCACTCTGACCAGTCTAAAATGCTTACTGAAGATGAATGAATAATGTATATTTTGTTTGACTTCAGCATGATATACATTTGTTGCCTGAAAAATAGTTGTCTAAGGTAAAATAATGTTGAAAGACTCAGAATCAGGAAATGGTGAGAAAACCTTTCTAAGGTATTTCCTCTTCTTAATGAAATTGCTACATCAGTATTGCAGGCAGGGTGAGAGAAAATGTGGAAAAATACACCAGTGAAAGAACATACTTTAGATATTTTCTTGGGATAATGTATAATAATTTGCTCTGCATCTCACTCTGCCACTCGCTCTGCCTCTTACTCTCCTGTTCTATTTTAAGAAACAGTTCATTTCCACTGCAGAATCAGCTGCCAGGATGGATTTGCTGAAATGCCATCATGAGTTTTCCCTCGACGAGAAGCCGATTGTTCAGCTCTCTGACTGACGTGGGATAACGCAATAACTCATGGGTCTGTTCCAAGTTTGGCTATGTGACTTAATTACCTCTACCCAGTTTGATCTGGTCTCTCCATTGAGACATACCCTTGTGGAGGTTTTTGCCTTGCGTGAGTCTATAGGATCTAAGCAAGGATATACAATGATGTAGTTGTCATTTTTTTATCTCTTAAATTAGCCAATCGGGACACGTTTCTCACATGCTTCAGAAGTTTCGAAGTAAAAACTCTTTGTGAAGATAAACTTTCGACTAAAATTTGTGTTTTAAATGTTTTTCTACAAAATATTGTGTCCATTGTTTACCAGATTCAACATGGAAGCCAGGTACTATATTATGAAGTTGTCAGGCATGAAATCTGTAAAAATCTGCGAGGCATGAAAAAATAACATTATCTAAGGATACAAGCTTTTTGACTCTGATGTGTCCCGAACACATCATGTAAATATGAAATATATAAAAAGAATTTGCCTCCATTTCAGTGACTGTTGGTTTTAGATTTTCTTAAAAATGGCTTTAGCAATACAGGTCCTGAATGAAATGTGCTTCCAGAATTTGTTTTGTATTTTTGACATGATGGCTTTTTCACATTTTGAAGATGTCTTGTCATATTTGAATCTTGTGCTGCATGTAGAAAATTATATTTTACATTTAACAACTTTTAATAATTTTCTGTAGGGGTTCTTTTGCAGTGTAAATTTGACTGCAATTGTAATATGTAACATTTTACCCTTTATCTGTAGATCATTTTTATATAATAAGGGCTTATTAATGTGGAATAATCTGATTTGTGACCAGCATGAAATAAATCTGCAAAAAGCCATGATAATGTATACAGAACAGACAGCATGCTAAAGAACTAAAAGTATTATTTTTTATCTATAAATAAATCATGAATAATACAATGCATAAAGCATAAACTCTGTTTTACAGAAACAGCATAAAATCCGCTAATAATTATGTTTGAGTTTGAATTTCTGTATGAATATCTATATGCATGTGCAATTATTTAGATTTCCTAAGGTGCAGATAAAAAATTATATATATATAATATATAATATATATATATATATAATATATATATATATTATATATATTAATTATATATAAATTATATATATATATATATATTCATATATATTCAATTATATATAAATTATATATATATATATATATATATATATTTTTTTTTTTGTCACTCTTTCCAGACTAATATATATATATATCTGGAAAGAATGATAATATGCACCTTGGGAAATCTTTTGAGTGACCTTATGAGCAGTCTGGGAAGGTGTCAATACTTTGATTAAATCAGCAGTTTATCATTACTGGCTGCTGATCCAAGCACTGGCAGCTTATTTCCTATCAATCAGTATTAATGTTATAGACATTAGGCTCACATTGTTGAAGCTTAAACAATACCACTGCCACTACAACAACCTCAATTCCAAAAATGTTGGGACACTGTGTAAGAATTAAATAAAAACAGATTAGTTGTTCAGAACAGTAAAATAAAAACAGTAAACTATAATAAAAATAAAACAGAACCGGATTTTCTCCCTGGAAAAGTTTTCTGGATGGAAGCATTTGTTGCGCTAAAACCTGTATATAGTATTCAGCATTGAACGTACCTTTCTAAATGTGCAAGCTGTCCATTCCACAGGCACTAATGCTCTCCCATACCATCAGAGATGCGGCTGTTTGAACTGAGCTCTGATAAAAAGTCAGATGGTCCCTCTCCTCTTTAGCCTGAAAACTAAAATGTTCGGCTTTGCCCTGGTATGTTTTAAATGAGCTTTGGCCCAGAGAGGATGGTAGCGTTTCTGGATCTTGTTCCACGCATGCCTTCTTATATGCATGATAGAGATTTAACCTGCATTTGTGGATGATTTGCAAACTGTGTTCACAGACAATGATTTCTGGAGTTGTTAATGAGCCTGTGCAGTGATTTCTATTACAGAATCTTAACTGTTTTAAATGAAGTGGCCTCTGAGGGCCCAAAGATCACAGCCATCCAATATACATTTTTACCCTTGTTTCTTGTGCACATAGATTTCTTCAGAGTCTTTGAAACTTGATGATATGTTCTGCAAATGATGAGATATTACTCTGTCTTGCAATTTGATGTTGAGGAACAATATTCTGAAATTGTTCCACAGTTTGTAGCCGCAGTCTTTCATAGATTGGTGAAGCTCCGCTCATCTTTACTTCTGAGAGATTGTGCCTCTGTAAGATACACTATTTATACCCAATTATATTACTGACCTGCTGTCAATTAACCTTATTATTTGCTAAATGTTTCTCCAACTGTTTAATTTAAATAAAACATACTTTTCCCAGACCTATGTTGTCTGTCCAAACTTTTTTGAGTCCTGTTGCAGCCATCAAATTCAAAATGACTTTATTTTTTCCTTACAATTCTAAATTTCCTCAGTTTTAACACTTCATGTGTTTTATCTGTGACAATATGGGTACATGAGATCTGCAGATCATTGCATTCTGTTTTTATTTACATTTTACACAGTGTCCCAACTTTTTTGGAACTGGGGTAGTAATAATGAAAGTAATATTAATAAAAGGATAAAAAAATCAGCACATAATCTCCATATTGGAATCCAAAGCGGTATCTCACCTTCTCTATTGTTCACTCTTAGTCTTCTCCTCAGTCTGTGTCTGTCTGTCTCTCAGATTCTGTTCATTATGAATAAAAGGACAATTTGAATTTAGCATTAACTAATGTAGAATAATTTCTATAATCTTTATATATCCAGCGATGTTTCTGTGCACACATTTTAATATCAAAATAAAATGTAGGCAAAGAAAAACAAAATGTCTGACTTTTTTGGTTTACTGAGTGTTTCAATATATTTCAATGTAAGATGCAGAAATAAACTTCATGACAAGTGATGTAAGTGCTATTCATTTCAGAAAACAATGAATCCTATGGGCCTTGGATTATTGTTAAGTTTTTCATAAGACAGGGTCGGTACCATAATTATAAGATGCTGTATAATTATTTGTAAACACTGGCACTAACTGAATAGGACAATATTTTATAACATTTCCACATATCTTATCTGGGCCTGGACATTTTTTGAGATTACATTTTCAAAAAATCTGACTTTCAAATCTGCGTCTTTCAAACCAACTACCTGCATGTCTTCCCTCACCACATTCATAAACCTCCTTCTTGGTCTTCCTCTTTTCCTCCTTCCTGGTGGCTCCATCCTCAGCATTCTCCTGCTGATATACCCCATGTCCAAACCATCTTAATCTCACCTCCGCGACCTTGTGTCCAAAACATCCTACATGCGCTGTCACTCTAATAAACTCATTTCTAATCTTGTCCATTCTCGTCACTCCCCAACGAAAACCATAACATCTTCAGCTCTGCTACCTCCAGCTCCGCCTCCTGTCCGACATCACAGGTCTCTCCACAGTCCTATAAACTTTCCCTTTCACTCTCAAAGATACTCTTCTATCACAAATCACTCCTGCTATCACTCGTCTCCACCCACTCCACCCTGCCTGCACTCTTTTCTTCACTTCTCTAACACACTCCCTATTACTTTGCACTGTTGTTCCCAGGTGCCTGAACTCCTCCACCTTCTCCCTGCAACCACCCCTCTCCACTGCCCTCCCTCTCATTCACACACACACGTACTCTGTCTGATTTGTAATGACTTTCATTTCCCTTCTCTCCAGCATGTACAGTGCCCTCCACAATTATTGGCACCCCTGTTTAAGATGTGGTCGTGGACTTCAAAAAATTCTCCTTTTTTTTTTTAAACAACATAGAACCCAAATGCAAAAAAAGAGAAAAATCCAACCTTTTATTTAAGTACATTACTTTGGTGGTAAAAAAATCACACATTTAGAAAAAAAAAAAAAACCTTGAAATCATGTGTGCCACAATTATTGGCACCCCTGATGTTAATACTTTGTACAACCTCCTTTTGCCAACAAGACAGCACTTAATCTCCTCCTATAACATTTCACAAGATTGGAGAACACAGAGAGAGGGATTTTTGACCATTCTTCTTTGCACAATCTTTCTAGATCATCCTGGGTCCTCTCTTATGCACTCTTCTCTTTAGCTCGCCCCACAGGTTTTCGATTGGGTTGAGGTCTGGGGACTGAGATGGCCATGGGAGGACCTTGAGTTTGTGACTGCTGAACCACTTTTGTGTAGATTTTGCCACATGTTTTGGATCATTATCCTGCTGAAAGACCCAATGACGACCCATCTTCAGCTTTCTGGCAGAGGCCATCAGGTTTTTATTTAAAATATCCTGGTACTTCAAAGCGTTCATAATGCCATGCACCCTAACAAGGTTCCCAGGGCCTTTGGAAGAGAAACAGGCCCACAGCATCACAGATCCTCCACCATACTTCACGGTGGGCATGAGGTGCTTTTCGGCATACTCATCTTTTGTTTTACGCCAGACCCACTTAGAGTGTTTGTTGCCAAAAAGCTCAATCTTAGTCTCATCTGACCAAAGCACACGATCCCAGTTGAAGTCCCAGTACCGCTTAGCAAACTCCAGACGTTTACGTTTGTGAGTGTTAGTGAGAAAAGGCTTTTTCCTTGCATGCCTCCCAAACAGCTTGTTGGCATGTAGAGAGCGTCTGATGGTTGTTTTGGAGACTCTGTGACCCCAAGATGCCACTCTTTGATGCAATTCTGTGACGGTGAGCTTGGGAAATTTTTTTACTTCTCTTACCATCCTCCTCACTGTGCGTTGTGGCAAGATAAACTTGGGACCTCTTCCAGCCTTGTTTGTCACTGTTCCAGTTGTTTTAAACTTCTTAATGATTCCTCTGACTGTAGATACCGGCAAGTTAAGGCGAGTGGCTATTTTCTTGTAGCCATTGCCTGACTTATGAAGGTCGACACACATCTGCCTTACTTGAATGGTGTGTTCTCTTGTCTTTGCCATGTTGACAAATGGGTAAGAGAATTAGGCCTCTGTGTCACGTCATATTTATACCCCAGGGAAGCAGGAAATCATGAATTACTAATTAAAAGTCCCTAGATACCCTGACCAACCTTAGCAACTACAGAAAAATATATATAAAAAAAAAAAAACTAAAATTTTTCAGAGGAATTGTTAGGGGTGCCAATAATTGTGGGACACATGATTTCAAGTTTTTTTTTTTTTTTCTAAATGTATGATTTTTTTTACCACCAAAGTAATGTACTTAAATGAAAGGTTGGATTTTTCTCTTTTTTTGCATTTGGGTTCTATGTTGTTTTAAAAAAAAGGAGAATTTTTAGAAGTCCACGACCACATCTTAAACAGGGGTGCCAATAATTGTGGAGGGCACTGTACCTTCACCTCTCCAGGCTCTTCTCCACCTGTTTCCTACTCTCACCACAAACCACAAAATCATCCACAAACATCATAGTCCATGAAGACTCCTGTCTGACCTCGTCCGTCAACCTGTCCATCACCACTGCAAACAGGAAAGAGCTCAGAGCCGATCCTTGATGCAGTCCAACCTCCACCTTGAACAGTCTGTCATTCCTACTGCACACTTCACTGCTGTCACACTGTCCTCATACATGTCCTGCACCACCCTCACATACTTCTCTGACACACCAGACTTCCTCATACAATCCACAAATTCTCTCTCGGCAACCTGTCGTACGCTTTCTCTAAATCCACAAATACACACTGCAACTTCTTCTTCTTACCTTCTCTATACTTCTCCATCAACACTTTCAAAGTAAATAATGCGTCTGTGGTGCTATTCCTCGGCATGAAACCATACTGCTGCTCACAGATGGTCACCTCTCCTCTCAGCCTGGCTTCCACTACTCTTTCCCATAACTTCATGGTGTGACGGATCAACTTAATTCCCCTGTAGTTACTGCAGGTCTGCACATCTCCCTTATTCTTAAAGATCGGTACCAGCAAACTTCTTCTCCATTCCTCAGGCATCCTCTCACCTTCCAAAATCCTGTTAAACAATCTTGTTAAAAATTCCACTGCATCTCTCCTAAACATCTCCATGCTTCATCCTCTTAATCGCTGCTCTCACTTCCTCCTTACTAATCTTATCCACTTCCTACATTACCATCTCCACATTATCCAACCTTCTCGCTCTCTTATTTTCTTTATTCATCAGCTGCTAATAATATTTCCGCCACTTTCTCAACACACTCTCCTCACTAGTTAACACATTTCCAACTCCATCCATTATTGCTCTAACTTGCAGCACATCCTTCCCAGCTCGGTTCCTCTGCCTGGCCAATCGCTACAAATCCTTTGCTCCTTTCTTAGTGTCCAACTTCTCATATAGATCCTCATATGCCTTTTCATTGGTTTTTGCCACATCCCTCTTTACCTGCTGCTGCATCTCCTTGTACTTCTGCCCACTTTTCTCATCTCTCTGCCAATTCCAATTCTCTTTCTCCAACCTCTTTCTCCTTATGCTTTTCTGCACTTTCTCCTTCCACCACCACGTCTCTTTGTCTTTCTTTCTATTTCCAGGCGTCACACCAAATACCTTTCTAGCTTTGTCCCTTATCACTTCTTTAATAGTTGCCCAAACATGCAGCACCTCTTCACCACCACCGAGGTCCTGTCTGACTTTTTCCCTGAACCTTACACTACAGTCTTCCTCCTTTAGTTTCCACCATCTTATTCTTTTTTCAGTCCTGACATCCGATTCTGTCTAGCTACACTGTCCCCTTCTAACACCTTACAGTCTCCAATCTCCTCCAGTTTGCATCCCCTGCATAGAAAATAGTTCACCTGTGTGCACCTTACTCCACTATTAAACGTCACCCTATGAGCCTCCTCCTCGTGGTATTTACCACTGCCATTTCCATCCTTTTTAGTAAAATGTACCACCATCTGCAATTCCACATTCCTCTCCTAAGGCCATACCTACCATCACCTCCTCATCACCTCTGTTCCCTTCAACAACATGCCCATTAAAGTCTGCCTTAATCACTAATCGTTCTTTTATAGGTTCACCTTCTACCACTTCATCTAACTCACTCCAGAATTTTTTTTCTCCTCCATCTTACAACCCACTTGTGAAGCATAAGCAATGATGGCATTTATCATCACCCTATTAGAAGCTCGCTTCACCTCCACTACAATCTTACTGTTCTCTTCCTTCAGAATCACCCCATACCCCATTTCTCTTTCCATCCATAATATAATAGAACAGTTTAAACCCCCCTCCAATGTTCCTGGCCTCTAATGACAACTAGCTATATGAAGATTCTAGCGGTTTGCATCCATGACCCTCTCCGAGTCTTAGGGTAAAGTTTGGACCTCAATTCCACTCAGAAGTAAAAATACTCTGTTTTACAGTATATAGTAGAGTTTTATAGTAGAGTATTTCAGAGTACTCACCTAGTGCACTTCACCTAGTGCACTTCATCTAGTACACTTCATCTAGTGCACTTCACCTTGTGCACTTCCTCTTGTGCACTTCACTGTACCCAAACTTGAACTTTTGTTCTTGCCATCAAATATCTCCAAGAGCCTCAGGGGCATCCAATGGTCGGATTTGGGGTCATAGTCAGTGCCGTTTATATTCCACCTCAAGCGGACACCGACACTGCGATATGGGACTTAAATGAGACACTAATGCTACACCAACACAGCATTGGGACACTGTGCTCATTGTGGTCGGAGACTTTTAACAGTATCAGACTCAAGCAACCACTACTGAACTTCCAGCAGCACATCAGGGGCGAAAGGACACTGGACCAATGCACTATTTAAGAACAGCTACAAGGCACAATCACGCCCACCGTTTGGGAAATCGGACCGTGCCGCCATCTTCCTCATGCCTGTATAAAAACAAAGTCTAAAACAGGAGGCTCAGTTTCAGAGGAAGGTCACACGCTGGAGTGACCGATCGATGGCTGCTCTGCATGATGCTTTAGATGACTGAATAAGCACCTGGGCAGCCTGTGTGGACAGAAATGGTTGAATCTTTCGGATGTTATATAGAAGAAATCAACAAGGTGTAGAAGAAATCGACAGGATCTAGTACTTGGCATCTCTTTCCATCTCATTTCCTTCACTGCACAATTATTTCTGCACATATTTGCATTATTATATGACACCATAACTCTGGACTATCACTCAACTATGCAATCTGAACTTGCACATGTAACCCAGAGTGATGATAAATAAATAAATAGTAAATCAGTAAGGGTTAGTAAATAAGCAGGAAGGAGAAAATTGATGATTGAATTCGGGGGAAAAAAACATTATAATTGAATAATTATGTATTTTAATCTCATTTTCTGAATGCTAGAAATCTAGGGTTTGTTTGTTATTGAATGTTGTGTCTCCTTTAAGAGAGTGTGAGATATTGACCAATCAGGTGAGAGAACTCATTACCGAGTAATGACAGCCACAGCGCGAGAAAGAAGAGAAGAGAAATAGAGAAGAGAGATTGTTGGAGATTTCGGAAAAAAACTAACCAAAAGAAAACCACGCGTTTGAGAATTAAAAATCTATAAGGAAATTCTAATGAAATATTGGTTTAGTTTGAAGTGAAGGTTTTTTTTTATTTAATTGGTTATGCTGTGGAGTTTTGATGTTGGGTTTGGGAACGACACGGAATAAATTGTTACCACATGGAACACGATGGCGAGCCGCCCAACAGACCTGGATTAAAACAATTTCTGCGAATTTCAGTGGATATATTGCTTTGTTTTCCTGGTTGGAAAAAAAAAGAATAAAAAAGTAAAAAAGATTGCACAGGACGACAGATTGACCCGACATCGAACTCTTCTGTTGTTTTTCTTTAATGGTTTGTGGATTATTCTCGCTGGTCAGCAGAACTGAAGGCCTGAACTGTTCCTCTAACATCACTCCGGTAAGGACGAACTGTTGGCTTTAAATCGAGAGACTGGTATTCGAAAGGAAAGAAATCTATCGAATTTATGAATCACAATTGTTTCATTTATTGATTGTTGAATTATGTTGCATTATTGTTCATTCCACTTGATTGCTCAGTACTGTTTAAGGTTAAGGGTCATTGTGATTATTGACGGTTTTTCATGTGTCTTCCATTTTTAATGTATACTTTGGTAAAATGAGTCTTGTACCCTACTGGTTACGATAATTGTTTTGCCCATTTTGAATGTTTATCCAAGTTGAGTTACTGGGATTAGAAAAGGTGTGATTTAAACTAGGAAGTATTTCTCACATTCTAAACTTAGTTCAAGTTAAAACAATTGAAATTAAAAAGGTTCAAAGTCCAGCTCAAGCTAAATAATAATAAAAAAAACAAAAACGGAAAAGTATTCTAAATTAGATTCACTTAAAATAGATAATAAAAAA
>JBCEWE010000447.1:0-7500 GCA_039877035.1 Silurus lanzhouensis
GACTTGTGATTTTCCTGTAAATAAACAGAAATTCATTTGAAATGATTGGAGGTTATTTTGTGCTCCTGTGATGTGAGTCATGTGGGTGACGTCAGCGTTCCTCTCCAACACAAAGGCCAATCCTCCTACGTTTAATCCGCTGATTTGGAGGAAATTCTGTACAGAATGAGGAGAATAATAAATCCTGAGAGAGAGAGAGAGAGAGAGAGAGAGAGAGAGAGAGAGAGAGAGAGAGAGTGTTTCCTTCCTGTCAGAGTCACAAGGAGAGAAAAGTGAACAGGTGAATATTTTATTCTCTTTCCTGCTGTTTAGGAGAGCGGCGATGACAGACGGGCCATCTGGAGCTCCAGGAACAAACCTGCAGAGACAAGGAATAATCGTACTGAGAGAAAGAGAGAGAGGTAAAGAGAAAGACAGGTAGAAAGAGACAGAAAGAGAAAGAAAGATAGAGGGAGACAGGTAGAGAGAGAAACGGGAAGAGAGAAAGAGACAGGTAGAGAGAGGGAGAGAGAGAGAGAGGTAGAGATAGGTAGAGAGAGACGGGTAGAGAGCGAGAGAAAGGAAGAGAGAGAGAGGGAGAGAGAGAGAGAGAGAGAGAGAGAGAGAGAGAGAGAGAGAGAGAGAGAGAGAGGTAAAGAAGTAGAGAGAGCTGAGGGAGTCGATTCCTCTCACTAAAAGAGTCGACTCTGTTGGTGATATTTGGGCATGTGATCGTTCTCTGTAATTGCACCTTAATAATAAAACGTTCATATTAATAGTATTTTATATAAATCCATTTAAATAATCATTACAATGTGTGTTATTTTGTTGTCTGTGCTTTAAGACTTATTTGGATTCAGTCTGAGAGCTGATCAGACGTCATCAGACCTCCTACATCTCAGAATTGAATGAACAAACTCCAGAAAAAGAGAATGAAGGATCCTGATTAGATCAATGAGTGTAATCAGTGCTAATATGCTAACAGGCTAACACGCGGGCGATCCGAGCCGAGCCGAGCCGAGCCGAGCCGAGGCAAAAACAGGAGTCTAACGAGAAATCGGTCATGACAGAATGTGGATTGGAGCGATAAAGAAAAACGAGTGAAATTTCAGAAACAAGGATCAATACAGTTGTTTTCAGTCAGACATGAACTGGTTTATTTCTAAAAAAAAACACGGGGGCTTCAGTAATGAACTGCAGGTGACTGGACGATGTGGTGGTTGAATTTGAGCCCAGTTTAACACCACGTCTGAGAAGTTCATTATTTCTGTCTTTGGTTCCTCATTAGGTGGCGGTTACGGCTCCCTGAAGTCCACTTAGAGAACCTTTTCTCCACAAACGACCCAAACCTGCTGGAGTAGAGCTAACACTGCTAAGATCAGAGACACGCTAACGTTCCCTCCAGGAGTCTTAAACCTGGAGAATGGTTTCCCGACCTTCCTGTAGAGGGAAATACTTAGTGAAAGTCTCTCGGTGCCTCATTAGATATTCAGCGGTTTATTTCAAAAACCTTTTTATGATGCTTGTGTTTTTGAGCAAAACATGAGGAGTTCAATCACAGGTAAAAAAAAGAAAAGAAAAGAAAAGAAAAGAAAAGAAAAGAAAAGAAAAGAAAAGAAAAGAAAAGACGTACTTAATACGGCAAAACAAAACAAAATCTTATTAAGTAAAAACATCTTAAATATGCTCAGATTTATTAAGTATTACTTTGATATTCTTCTCACATTTAATATTAAATTTAATTATTAAATCTGTTAAAGATAAAACTTACATTTACTGCTTTTAAAAGATTCAGAACAACTTACAGTAACCTCCTTTATACAACTGAGCAGGTGAGAGTTAAGGTTCTTCCTCAACTGTGAAGCTTAGAGGAACAACATCTAACCAGTGAGCTCCCAATCTTCTACATCCACCACGAAACGACTGAAAACATTTACAAGAACGTAATATTCATATTCACAATTGCTGGTGTGAATAGTGTCCTGTGATTGGATAGAAGTTCAGGTGTGAATAGTGGACTGTGATTGGATGGAAGTTCAGGTGTGAATAGTGGATTGTGATTGGATGAAAGTTCAGGTGTGAATAGTGTCCTGTGATTGGATAGAAGTTCAGGTGTGAATAGTGGATTGTGATTGGATGAAAGTTCAGGTGTGAATAGTGTCCTGTGATTGGATAGAAGTTCAGGTGTGAATAGTGGACTGTGATTGGATAGAAGTTCAGGTGTGAATAGTGGACTGTGATTGGATAGAAGTTTAGGTGTGAATAGTGGACTGTGATTGGATGGAAGTTCAGGTGTGAATAGTGGATTGTGATTGGATGGAAGTTCAGGTGTGAATAGTGGACTGTGATTGGATGGAAGTTTAGGTGTGAATAGTGGATTGTGATTGGATGAAAGTTCAGGTGTGAATAGTGGACTGTGATTGGATAGAAGTTCAGGTGTGAATAGTGGCCTGTGATTGGATAGAAGTTCAGGTGTGAATAGTGGACTGTGATTGGATAGAAGTTCAGGTGTGAATAGTGGCCTGTGATTGGATAGAAGTTCAGGTGTGAATAGTGGACTGTGATTGGATAGAAGTTCAGGTGTGAATAGTGGCCTGTGATTGGAATGTGAATTTACAAGATGAATTTGATGAAGTGGAGAAGGAAATGTTCAAATGAGAAATGGAAGAAAAAACAGCATCAGCAGTTACTGCAACAGCTTCATTATTAGTAGAAATGTTCTCTCTCTCTCTCTAATAAATATTACTCTTCATATAAATATATATAATCTTCTGGCACTACTTTATCTGTGTGTGTGATTCGGAGCAGCAGATCTGTAGAATAACGAGTCGTATATAAAATACGTAATGAAAATTAAGTGTTATTTTGATCCATTCAGTCAGTTTTAATATCAATAACAGCTTGAACTCCTCAAGGCTGGAAGTGACCATGGTATCAGGTGATAATCCACGACTAGGTGTGAGTCCTTACACCATTATAATGCTTTCAGATTTACCACAGGACCTTCTTCATCTCCACGTCATGCACCAACATCCTGGAACACCTCACCTACACCTGGGTCTTCATTAAATGGTAATAATTTGATCTAGGCTTGCTAAGATCCAGCACAGTTACACTAAAGTCGTCCTGAATGGAATGTCAGATCATGATTTAAAACAAAGCCGAGCCTGGATGTTTGAGTGTTCTGTTGATGAATGATTATTTAATCTGAATACATCTCAGATGATTTGAAGGCCAGTCTTCCTCTCTGTCGATCTGTTAGTCTCAGTACTGGTTTCTGTCACTCTGCTGTTCCTGAGAGACGTCTCTGTGCTGGACTTTCTAAAGAACTTTTCCTTATTTTTTGGACTCACAGCTCTAATGGACCATCAATCACCTTTATCAACCCTCAGGCTTTTTTTCTTTAGAGGAACTGAGAGCTGACAGAATATGATGCTGACTCTTAAAGTATTTTAATATATTGTGTACATGTACAGGGTCACACTCCCAGTCCACACGTCTATTATTTATATAGAATTCAAAACAAACGTCCCGTCACTGTGGAAACCATAATGTATCAAAATAAGCACTTTATTATAAACCTGCACAACCATGAGGGCCACTGATACAGAGAATTATTCAACACCTTCTGACCAATCACAGTCCCGAACACAGCAATTGTAAACATTTTGTTTTCCAGGTTCAAGCTGCACATTTTTACATCCTTGAGAAACATTTCACACCTCCAGAAAAAAAATCCAGAACATTGTGAAGCTTTTCCAGTCTAAAGCTAAACTTTGTCTGGATCTGATCCCATTGTGCGAGTCCTCTGGATGAAGAAAACCCCTGAAGATCTCCCTGAAGTGTGTGTGTGTGTGTGTGTGTGTGTGTGTGTGTGTGTGTGTGTGTGTGTGTGTGTGTGTGTGTGTGTGTGTGTGTGTGTATTTAGTGATTTTTTTATTCAAAATGATTGGCACAGACATAACACTTTATAATTACCATTAAGGCTACATCAATATTAAATGCTGAACTGGTGTTTATAACAAGTGTCTCTCACTTGTTAGCATCATTAGCCTGTTGTTTTAAATATAATATATATGTGTGTGTGTGTGTGTGTGTGTGTGTGTGTGTGTGTGTGTGTGTGTGTGTGTGTGTGTGTGTGTGTTACTATTCTTTTAAATCACAACGTCATGACGTATGAAACATTGCCACTAATATAACTGGTGTAAACATACTAACTCTTGCTAACTCGTCTCACTCAATGTCTGAAATGTGAGGCTCTAAAGTTGTGCTACTCTGAAATGCTATCATGTTAGCTATAACGTTTATAGCACGTTAGCTGAGGGGGATTTTCATTAGAAACTCTGGAACGTGATGTTGTTACACATGAAACTGATGCTGCTGCAGTGTTTTAGCACACATCCATGCTAAGTGTGTTAGCATCGAACTGTTTCTCAAAGAAAAGCACACCTCCATACTGTATGTTTATATATAGAGTCTATATATATATATATATGTGTGTGTGTGTGTGTGTGTGTGTGTGTGTGTGTGTGTGTGTGTGTGTGTGTGTGTGTGTGTGTGTGTGTTTGTTAATAAGAGGGCTAGCGTTAGTTTCAGGAAATAGTTCATTTCCATGCTCAGGAGAATCACTCAGTTTAGACTCACATGGAGTATAGAAGGAGAAAGACAGAATATTTATTAATAATGAACTTCATTATATTTATTATTTGACTGTTTTCTTCAATTTCATCTTGTGCCTTGAAAATCACTGTAATTTTAAACTTCCAGCTAATCACAATCCAGCATTCACACCTGAACCTCCAGCCAATCACAATCCAGTATTCACACCTGAACTTCCAGCTAATCACAATCCAGTATTCACACCTGAACCTCCAGCCAATCACAATCCAGTATTCACACCTGAACTTCCAGCTAATCACAATCCGCTATTCACTATTAATTAATTGACCTAATTAATAAATGCATGATGTGTATCGGAGTGTGTGAGCCAATCAAAACTCAGCATTGCTCGTGTTGTTGGTATTTTTTGGTGTTGCACAGTGTTGTTGGTGTTTTGGGTGTTGCTCAGTGTTGTTGGTGTTGCTCAGTGTTTTTGGTGTTGCTCAGTGTTGGTGTTGCTCAGTGTTGTTAGTGTTTTTGGTGTTGCTCAGTGTTGTTAGTGTTGCTCATTGTTTTTGGTGTTGCTCAGTGTTAATGTTGCTAAGTGTTGTTGGTGTTGCTCAGTGTTGGTGTTGTTGGTGTTCCTCAGTGTTGTTGATGGTGTTCAGTGTTGTTGGTATTGCTTAGTGCTGTTTGTGTGGTGTTGTTGGTGTTGCTCAGTGTTGGTGTTGTTGGTGTTCCTCAGTGTTGTTGATGGTGTTCAGTGTTGTTGGTATTGCTTAGTGCTGTTTGTGTGGTGTTGTTGGTGTTGCTCAGTGTTGTTGGTGTTTATGGTGTTGTTAGTGTTGTTGATGTTGGTGTTGTTGGTGTTACTTTGTGTTGTTGGTGTTGGTCAGTGTTGGGGGGGAGGAGATAGTATCCATTCCACTCGGGAAAATGCTGCTCTCATTTCTTATAGTATAGGTCATAGTCTCAGACCAGCACTAGTTAGCAAGTGACTGTCCAGAGCCAAGGCCAGGGAGCAGACAGTCAGGCTAAACTGTCCCCTGCTGCACAGAATCACCTCCAATCAAAGAGAACATCATCCAGAGGCAGACTAGGACAAAGTGGAAAGATCCGTGGCGGTTCCATGAAATTCTGGAGTAAGAACGGGAGCTTTGAGGATGGATTTGGACTGTAGTTAATATCAACAGTCTGCTACACTGACTCAGGACTACAGTTTGCTCTGATCTCCATCACTGCACCTCAACATCGTTTATCTGTAATAAATGGACATTCGGTGGAACCCAGATGAGGATGAGGTTCCCTCTTAAGTCTGGTTCCTCTCAAGGTTTCTTCCTTTTGCATCTCAGGGAATTTTTCCTTTACCACAGTCTCCACCGACTTGTTCATCAGGGACAAACTTACACTTATAATAAACATTTTCATTTTTATTACCACATTATCTGTGTAAAGCTGCTCTGAGACAATGTTCATTGTTAAAAGCGGAAGTTGTTGGTGTTGTTCAGTGTTACTCAGTGGTGTTGAAGTTGTTGGTGTTGTTCAGTGTTACTCGGTGGTGTTGATGTTGTTGGTGTTGTTCAGTGTTACTCAGTGGTGTTGATGTTGTTGGTGTTGTTCAGTGTTACTCAGTGGTGTTGAAGTTGTTGGTGTTGTTCAGTGTTACTCAGTGGTGTTGATGTTGTTGGTGTTGTTCAGTGTTACTCAGTGGTGTTGAAGTTGTTGATGTTGTTCAGTGTTACTCAGTGGTGTTGATGTTGTTGGTGTTGTTCAGTGTTACTCAGTGGTGTTGAAGTTGTTGGTGTTGTTCAGTGTTACTTAGTGGTGTTGGTGTTGTTCAGTGTTACTTGGTGGTGTTGAAGTTGTTGGTGTTGTTCAGTGTTACTCGGTGGTGTTGATGTTGTTGGTGTTGTTCAGTGTTACTCAGTGGTGTTGAAGTTGTTGGTGTTGTTCAGTGTTACTCAGTGGTGTTGATGTTGTTGGTGTTGTTCAGTGTTACTCAGTGGTGTTGAAGTTGTTGGTGTTGTTCAGTGTTACTCAGTGGTGTTGAAGTTGTTGGTGTTGTTCAGTGTTACTCAGTGGTGTTGAAGTTGTTGGTGTTGTTCAGTGTTACTCAGTGGTGTTGAAGTTGTTGGTGTTGTTCAGTGTTACTCAGTGGTGTTGAAGTTGTTGGTGTTGTTCAGTGTTACTCAGTGGTGTTGATGCTGTTGGTGTTGTTCAGTGTTACTCAGTGGTGTTGATGTTGTTGGTGTTGTTCAGTGTTACTCGGTGGTGTTGAAGTTGTTGGTGTTGTTCAGTGTTACTCAGTGGTGTTAAGGTTGTTGGTGTTGTTCAGTGTTACTTGGTGGTGTTGAAGTTGTTGGTGTTGTTCAGTGTTACTCGGTGGTGTTGAAGTTGTTGGTGTTGTTCAGTGTTACTTGGTGGTGTTGATGTTGTTGGTGTTGTTCAGTGTTACTCAGTGGTGTTGAAGTTGTTGGTGTTGTTCAGTGTTACTTGGTGGTGTTGATGTTGTTGGTGTTGTTCAGTGTTACTCAGTGGTGTTAAGGTTGTTGGTGTTGTTCAGTGTTACTCAGTGGTGTTGATGTTGTTGGTGTTGTTCAGTGTTACTCAGTGGTGTTAAGGTTGTTGGTGTTGTTCAGTGTTACTCAGTGGTGTTGAAGTTGTTGGTGTTGTTCAGTGTTACTTAGTGGTGTTGGTGTTGTTCAGTGTTATTTGGTGTCGGATGCAGGAAAAGAAACACAGTGGAGACAAAAAACACATAAAATGAGAGATTGTGTAGTTTACGTGTTTTATTCGAAGACGAATGCAGTTGTACAGAGCTGAAACATAAAACTCCACATTTACAGTCCAGTAAATTTCCCTTCATCTTTCTCTTTTACACACACACACACACACACACACACACACACACACACACACACA
>JBCEWE010000447.1:10000-15000 GCA_039877035.1 Silurus lanzhouensis
TTGAGAGAAGAAAAATGTGCAAATGTCCAGGATGACGAGTGTTAGATCGTGAAAAAGCCCTTTTGCTATTCTCATATTGCTACATCAACGTGATTTTTTTCTTCTAAATAATCACAACACCAAAACCGAAAAGCATTTATTATCTGACATCATGCTACATAAAAATCTCAGAAATAATAATAAGAATAAACAGATATATAAGTAAAGGAATAAACGGGGGGCGACTCTACGGTACAGCACAATGCGTTTAGGGTTCTAGAGCGAGTGGCACGGAACAGAGGAAAATGGGAACAGGGGAACAGAGGAACAGAGGAACGCCGATTCTGGAGCAGCGTGCGAGGCAGGAGGCAGTGTAGCTGGTGCTTTCTGGGTTTTTCTTTCTTTCTTTTTACATTTTCTTTTTTTTTTTATTTGCAACCGAAGCCTGAACACATCGAGACCGTAGCGCCACCTAGCGAGTGCCTCACCAATCCAAGCGAAAAGAGAAGGCATCGCTTTTTGCGCTCCATTGGTTCGCATTCATTTAAAGAGCGACAAAAATGAACAGCGTTCCGGAACAATCTACGATACGAGGAGGCGTTCAGCATGCGGCTCTACAGGCAACACGAGAAAAGAAAAGAGAATTCATTCAGGATTCAACACTAAAACAATATGCAATAATTCTACCAGCAGCCCAGGATTCTGTTCACACTAGCAAGAGAGGAGGTCGGGTTCAGGTGGGCGTGGCTTATTCCGCTTACAAATAAATCGGTAATAACTTCTCTTTAAAGGCTTTTTTAAAGTTTAATTGTTCATTTAGAAGCATTTGTTTGCTATTCGGATAAATCTAATAGGCCACGCCTACAAGTTGCCCACTTGATTTTCATATATTTTGACTACTTTGTGACAAACCATGTGACAGCTGCTCTCCCCTGTGGGTGTGGGCTATTTCCTGAATAATGTGACCATTAAATATTTCACTCTTCAACTGGTTTTTGGTTTGTAATCCGTGTTTTAGAGGGCGGGGCTTAGCATGACTTTGTGATGTCACAAAATAGATCCAAAGCCATGAAGTCTGTCACATCTGACACTGCAGCTGGAAACGTGTACGTGTTTAAGTGATTTCAGTAACGTTAATGACGTGCTGAATTTGTTCGCTGTGATGCGTAATGATCAGTAACCGGAGTCCCGCCCCCTCGCTTTCCATTGGCTCACGGGACCAAGAATCATGAAAGCGTATGTTTGCCTCGTTACTGTGGGCACAAAGTGACACATAAACACAATCCGTTTCACATCCTTCAGTACATCAGTGTCCACATTGGGGGAATTTTGATTTTGTTTTGCATAAACATTAATATCTGTGGGTTTTTAGCGTTTAGGACACGCCCCTTTAACCATTCGTCTAATGTTTTGTTGCTTGCTAGTATTTACCTTGTTAACCTATTAGCCAAAATATAACAGACAATAATGGAATAAATAAATAAATAAATAAATAAATAATAAACATAATAAAAAAACCTTCAAAGTGTTGTTTTAAAGAACAACCACAACTCTGTTCTTCTCAACCGGATGATTGACATCTCTAAGGTTTTCTAGAATATTTACAGTAAAACTAAATAAAATGTGATGCTGTGTGTCGTTAGCATAAGAAACGTTTCCTTGTTTGCAGGCGTGAATAAAGCAAAAGTGTGTCCACTGAGACGTCTTTTATTTTATTGCTCTGGCAATGTCGAAAAAAATCTATTTAAAATAGAAAACATCGACTACGGAATAATGGAAGAACACTCGAAAGGTAGCGGCGACCATCGTCACGGAAACGGAAAAGGCTTGTGCGTCGTGATGCGTGATGAGAAAGAAAATGTCCCGTATGTGTGTGGAGTTATATACTGTTTATATACAGTATATATTTATATACAGGTAGTGATGCCCAGAGTTAGCATCAGGGTGGAATCGTCATGGCAACGCAGATAGCACATTGTGTAGATTTTTGTCTTCTTTTTCCTTTTTTCTTTTTTAATCAGTAAAGCTTATTTTACACAGGAGGTGAAGTAGAGAGACTAGCGACTCGACCACTACTTTGTTCTACTCTGAAAGAGACGTTTGGAGAAAAGAGACCAGAAGGAGACCAGAAAAGAACGTGAGGAGTGTGGGATTAGTGGGGTGTGAGAGCATCTTGAATTTTGGGTTTTTTATTCAGGTAAGTGGCCCAGTAGACCAGGTTAAAGGTACCAAACAGTAGAGGAAATGCTATTCTGGCGATCCGGTCAATTTTGCTCACGCTGTTGAAGGTTTTTTTCGCCTCAGCTGGTTTGGGTTTCGGCTCTTCTTTCGGCTCGGTTGGTGGAGGAGGTGCACTTTTGGCGATGGTCGCTAGTCCTGGATCTCTAGCGATGTTGGGGGCGAAAGTGGTTGCCGTGGCAGCCGTGTAGGTGTTGTTCTTCTTCAGGAGAGACTCTTTTTTCTTCTTTTGCTGTCATTTTAAAGAAGTATGACGTTAGCTTAATGTAAGAAAACAAATACAGTGAGCTAGATAGGCTAGCATAGCATTGCAAACCTTAGCCCAGAAAACCCAAAGAACCTTGAGTTAAACTTAAGCCAAGGAACTTTAAACAAGAACCGTAAGCCAAGGAACATTAGATCAGCAATTTTCAACCCAAGAACTGGGACCAGGAATCTTAAACTTAAGAACCTTAGATTAGGAAGTTCCACTAATTTAAACCCAGGAATGTGAACCCAACAAACATCTTACACCATTTCACAGATTTTTGTTCCATGATAACTCTGACCACCAAATCATGCTAAATCTAACTGAGACCCTGGAACCAGAACATCTAGTACCACTTTAAGCTCCAGGTTTGAGCTGCAGTGGATAGAAATAGTCCATGATCTTCATCTTTAATCCTGTACTCAGAACAATAAACTTACAATCATTCTGGATTAAAGCGGAAGAAGTGTAAATAAAGAGTTTTCTCGCCTTTTCAGGTACGACGCTCTTGCCGTCCCAGGCATAACCTCTCTTCGTGAAGTAGTTGACAGTGGCGAATTCGATGAGGGCGGAGAACACGAAGGCGTAGCAGACGGCGATGAACCAGTCCATGGCGGTGGCGTAGGCCACTTTGGGTAGAGAGTTTCTGGCACTGATACTCAGAGTGGTCATGGTCAGGACGGTGGTCACTCCTGCACACGGAAAACAAAATAAATCATTCAAATTTTGTTCTGGAGAACATTTCTGAAGACGACCAAATAGAAGAGGAAAATGTGCTGCGTGTGCTTCCTAGATTTCAGGACTGTGTTGGTTTAGAGATGAGAACAAAGTAACCAATGATCTAATGTTTGGCATTACTGAAGTAAATCAGAAGGTTGTAGGATCGCGGTTCAGGAGAAATGGTTTAAATGTAAAACACCACAAACACGGGGCAGCGATCCTGAAAACTGGGTGTTTATAGAATTATCGGTCTGTTGGACAGAGTTCAGGGATCTGATCAGTCCATCAGTACAGTGGAACTGTTTCAGCTTTGGAAATGATGATGATGATGATGATGATGAGGTTTCGTGTTTGTGAGATAAATTTGCATGGACAGTTTCAAACAGTTGTGAGTTTAATCCGTTAAACGACTGGAGCTTTTGTGTTCGCGTCTCTCTGCATTAAAGCTGTGCCGCGTGCCCGAGCGCTCGAGGCTCATCGCCGTATTTCCACTTACAGAGATCAGACGTCGCTCGATGAGCTTTTATCTCATTGGTAAAAATAAAAAAAAACACTGAAAATGATGATTGTGTATTTTTAAACTCAAAAAATAATTGGTTAATTGTACGTGTTTTGTTTTTTATGATTTTTAGGGATGTATTATTAATGCTCGATTTTTAGACCATAACATTTAAAATCAATAAGTAAACAATACCGAAGGGGAAAATACAACACAGTAGAAAATTGTATTTGAGGGAAACGCAATGTGGAGACGAGAGGATCATTCAGAAAGACGTTTTCTGGTCCTCCAGCGTGCTACAGATCTGAGCTTCAGGAAAAATGACTTTTTTCTTTTCAAACTGCAGCACAGATGGCAATCAGAGAAAATCTCACCCTGCATCCAAGCAAAGGTTTTTCTCAAAGCGTTCTTTCTGAAGCTGAACAGTTTGTGAGGAAAAAATACTTTTTTATTTTTTTTACTGTTTTATTTTAACTAATTCTTTTATATAAGCAAAGAAATCTGATCTTTTTAAGAGAATTGTCTAAAATATTACTCTGAATAGGAAATTAAATAAATGCAAATTGTCGAGAAACTGGAATTTTACATTGTGTAATAATTAATAATTTATTCATTTATTAATAAAAATCCAAGGAAGAAAAAGTCTATTTTACATGCATTTTATCCAAATATCCAGAATCTGATATTTTCATATGCAGGGTCTGGGAAAAAAGTTCACCAAAAACTAAAACAAGCATAAAAAGATTTAATTTTTCCCAGGAAATAAATCAGTTTTATTTTTAATATAAAAACTGAACCCAAAAGTTCATCATAAATCACTGGATCTGTACTTGTGGATAAATCAGATTATATCGGGGAAATAAATCGAGGTTACTGACAGCCGATTCATTCAGCCAGATAACATTAATGCTAATTAGCAAGTCCTGACACTCGGCTGTTAACTGTAACCATGACGACGACCTCTGGTGCCTCGAGAGTGACTCATTTCTAAAATAAACGAAATAGACTTTTCTAAACGGATAAACAAGCGCACAGCATTGTGGGGGAAAAATCCCCAGAGACCTTCTCTGAAAGAAGAATTACTTTTCTATTAAAATAACAACGTGGGGAAAGTGTGAAACGCTCGAGTCCCATCTGATCGCCGCCATTCTGTAATTCACACCTGCCACAAGAGTGAAAAAAACGCTTGCAGACGTTTCTGATGGCGAGGTTCAGATCACCAGGTCCTCGGCTCTTCCTGCTCAACCTGATGAAAGGAAAATAAAAAACTATACAACAATAAAATAGCCGCCTTAACCCCATCTGCCTTCTCTTTGC
>JBCEWE010000447.1:27500-35000 GCA_039877035.1 Silurus lanzhouensis
TGCTAATATTATGAGAATCCCTCAGCTCCTCCACCCTGCACATGCCAAACCGCCTTCAAGCAAATTCCCTGCGCAGGAATAATTAAACCCACACCCGCTGCACAGCACACTTCAGAGAGGTGAGGGATGGAGGGATGGAGGGATAGAGGGATAAGTGAATGTGCCAGTGCACGTGTCTGAGAGCTGCAGCCATGTCCTGCTATAAAAAGATTGTGCAGCAACCCCATCTACAGGTCATCAGTACTGCAACAGTGCAGCACACACACACACACACACACACACACACACACACACAGTTTTCATCAGTGCAGAACGGCCCGCTGTTACAAACACAACCTCATTATAATGAGATTGTAACCGGTTATGTTTTTAGAGCAGCAATTTTGCAGTGTAAATGTGCTGCGGATGTCAGAGTCGGAATCAGAATCAGAATCAGAATCAGAGTCGGAATCAGAGTCAGAATCAAAGTCAAAATCAGAATCAGAGTCGGAATCAGAGTCGGAATCAGAGTCGGAATCAGAGTCAGAATCAGAATCAGAATAAAAATCAGAGTCAGAATCAGAGTCAGAATCAGAGTCAGAATCAGAGTCAGAATCAGAGTCAGAATCAGAATTGGAATCGGAATCAGAATCAGAGACAGAATCAGAGTCAGGACTCATGATCCGACTCAAAGTCTGTGTCTAATATGAATATCAGCAGCAGTAACTAAGTGAGCTAGTCTGTTAGCTAAGCGCTAGGAAACAAATTCACATCACTCCCAGGATCATGAGATCCTTCTCCCTGATTGATTTAGTTGTACTCGAACATTTCTCTTTTTAACAACAGCTTGCTAGCAGACGTACATAAACACTACATCATTGCCCTATAATAAAACAAAGCCAGATGCATTAGGTTCCAAACTGTGACGTCTTTTTGTTGTGACATCATAAACTGAGGTCATATGTAGCTCCGCCCACAGAATCCTGATTGTATTTATGCTTCTGTTGTACATTTTAGCAAACGCCTGCGTTTTCCTTGCTGAATAAATAAGCCTTTTTGTCCACCATGACTGCAGGCAGGAGCTGAAACCCACGCACTTGACGCACCGTAACCCTGTTATAACGATGTCATAGCCAGGTTAGGCCGTTACAGTGGCACTTCTGGAATGTAAATGTCTGTCCAATGCTCAGGAGGTCAGAATCATAAATCTGTGACCAGTAAAAACAGGTTCCACAGCTTGGTGTGATTCATGGTAAAGGATCGGATCTAATATCTAATACGTTTCTCATAAATCTCCTCATATAAACACATTCCTGAAGTACTTCCTGTTTCTAGACAGGGTGTGGGTATGAGAAGAGATTTGATCAGGTCTGCTCCGTTTCGCTCGAAGGATCTGCATTATCACAGCGGGGAAGGAAGAACGCGAATGAGGATGGGTGTTTTTACTCCGCCCTCTTCATGACCCACAATGCTAATTTAATCATGCGCCTATGGGACACGATCATCTCAGCAGTTCAGGTTCACTTTCACTGTGAAGATAGAGAAATGTAATTCCAAAAGATTTCAATCCAAGTCCAAATGTTTTACTTTAATTTCATGCAATTTCAGTAGCAGCAATGGCTAGCGGTCAGGACAACACACGTGACACGCTCATCTGTTCAACATCCAAAGATTATTCAAAATAAGCAAACAGACCGCTTTTAAAAAAGGCAAATACATTAGTGAATACAGACTACAGATATTTATTTTTATTAGAATTGATTTATTATAACTCTACTTTATTATAAACTCTATAATGAGCCCCCTGACAATCACAGTCATATATGTTTCTTCTTTAAACTCTTCCCACATAGTTGAATCCACACAGGTGTGCAGAACATTGTAGTGTTACAGTTTTCATAAGAACTGAAATTCCCAATCACTGCTCCAACATGATGAAGATCCTAAACAACAAAGCCAGCTTCATTCTAAGGTGGATGTGGTGTGATGATTGAAATGGAAGAACTCGAGTGTCCTGCACAGAGCCCGACCTCCTCAACCGTACTGAACACCTTTAGATTAACTGGAACCCAAGACTGCTTACCTACTCCTAACATCAGTTTCTGATCGACTGTTCCACTAATGCTTTGAATCTAAATGATCACTAATCCCCGAAGCCATGCCTCAAAACCTAGTGGAGAGCCTTCACTAAAGAGTGGAGAAGCTTATAATAACTCAAATGGGGGATAAATCTGGAGTGGGATCTGGGCTGTATTGGTATGAACTGTTATGCATTAAGCGTTCACATCCTAAACTTATACTTTTTTCACACACACACACACACACACACACACACACACACACACACACACACACACACACACACACACACACACACACGTGAAGGTCAGTAGCAAGTGAAAATAACTAGAAAATGTCAGAAAGATGTCCTGGCTGTAGATGTGTAAGGATGGGACAGATGTGATGATGAAATGAAGAAAACTTGGTGTGAAGAGAAATTCTCTGCCCTGAACGGCGCAGTGTTTCAACACTCGGTTTTCGATTCATTCTCAGTTAATTTTATTTTCACTTATGAACAACACTGTTGTCAGAAATGCTTCATGATTAGGAAACAGAGACTCAGTGAAATAAAAACACCATCAGCTCAACACACAATGTTAATAACACAACATAAACTCTAATATGATCTGCATTTAGTTATTTAGATCAACGGACTAACCACAACACTAACCACAGCACCAAACAAAACCACTGACCACAACACTGACAACAGCACTAAAAAAAACCCCACTGACCACAACACTGACCACAGCACTAAACAAAAGAACTGACCACAGCACAAAACAAAACCGCTGAACAATACCATTGAACACTGGATTGATTACTAGACTAACCACAGGACTGATCACATCAGTGAACAGAAAAAATCACCACAGAAATAAATTAAACAAATAACCACAGCACCGAGCAAAAACTGACGACAGACCAAAACAACTGACCACCGGACTAACAACAGCACCGACCACAGCACTAAACAAAACTACTGACTACTGCACTGACCGTGATGCTGAACAATACCACAGACTACAGCACTGACCATGGTGCTGAACAATAAAACGTAATACAGCACTGACCATGGTGCTGAACAATAAAACGTAATACAGCACTAACCATGGTACTGAACAATAAAACGTAATACAGCACTGACCATGGTGCTGAACAATAAAACGTAATACAGCACTAACCATGGTACTGAACAATAAAACGTACTACAGCATTGACCATGGTGCTGAACAATACCACAGACTACAGCACTGACCATGGTGCTGAACAATAAAACGTAATACAGCACTGACCATGGTGCTGAACAATAAAACGTAATACAGCACTAACCATGGTACTGAACAATAAAACGTAATACAGCACTGACCATGGTGCTGAACAATAAAACGTAATACAGCACTGACCATGGTGCTGAACAATAAAACGTAATACAGCACTAACCATGGTGCTGAACAATAAAACGTACTACAGCATTGACCATGGTGCTGAACAATACCACTTACTACAGCACTGACCATGGTGCTGAACAATACCACTTACTACAGCACTAACCATGGTGCTGAAAAATACCATTTACTACAGCACTGACCATGGTGCTGAACAATACCACTTACTACAGCACTGACCATGGTGCTGAAAAATACCATTTACTACAGCACTGACCATGGTGCTGAACAATACTACTTACTACAGCACTGACCATGGTGCTGAAAAATACCATTTACTACAGCGCTGACCATGGTGCTGAACAATACCATTTACTACAGCACTGACCATGGTGCTGAACAATAAAACGTAATACAGCATTGACCATGGTGCTGAACAATACCACTTACTACAGCACTGACCATGGTGCTGAACAATACCACCGACTACAACACTGACCATGGTGCTGAATAATACCATTTATTACAGCACTGGTACTGCACTGCACTGGTGCTGACAACAGTATTGACAAGTGATAGATGGATCAAACAAGAATAAAATAGTTTTCAACATATTTATATTAGTTATCAGCATTTCCAGAAGGCTGTCAATCCACTTATTCTTCCTTTTAGGTCAAAACAGATAAACTGTCAAACTGTGGAAGTGTACGCTCACAATTTATTATAACTGCAGGCCATTCATCTGAAACATTGCATATGCCAAAGCAAGACATGTTTAGAAAACACACCACTGTTTATGTTTGATTGAACAGTTGATACACGGATTCAAGAAAGATAAGTTTTCTTTTTTTTCCATATATTTTCTATAGCGCTTATCTTACACAGGTTCACAAAGTGCAGGGAAACTCAGGGAACAATCACACACACACACACACACACACACACACACACACACACACACACACACACACACACACACACACACACACACACACACACACACACACATTGTGGGTAGTTCAGAATCAGCCTATAGGACATGTGTTTAGAACACAGGGAGAACATGGTAAAGTTCCAAAAACACAATGTGGAGGTGGATCTTAAAGACACAGAACAACACACCGTCTTCAGTGTATGGATTGGGTATTAGGACTGTGATTGACAGGTCAGAGTGAAGGTCAGTTACACTTGCAGACTCTTTATATATTCAGCCAAAACCACAATTTACAATGTATAAATATGTGTGTGTAATGTATATTGATGATAATATTTGATGAAAAGTATTCATGTTATTTAAATTAGTATTTTTATATGTGTAAGTCCTTAAAAGCCCAAATAATCGAAAATTTCAATTTTCTCATACATTTGAGGATTCACTCATTTGCATGATTTCATTTCTTCATCCGAGTGCCTTATCTAATCTCATTTTATGCTGAACAAGTTAATTTTCTTTTTAGCTGATGTACTTATTGAATTGATAACAAAGCTCAGGCAAAATAACTCTCTATATATATCTGAATATCTGAATTAAGCCTGATTATCTTCAACATGTGAAAAGTTCATTAACATGTCAGCAGATTAAAGGAAACAAGATTCTTTTGGTCAGGAGTTCATGAAGAGCACAGGACAGGATGCCAGTAGAGCACAAAAATACTCATGGAGTCAGAGGAACATGTCTCATTAGCTTCCTTATGATCTAATGCTATCATTATTTTCACATGAACAGCTGATGTTTTACTTCTGAAAAGTTTTGCTCAAGATAGATATTACATTTTTCATTCATTTCTATTTTTTCTTTATTTTGCTGATTATTCAGTATAATGTAGTTCAGAGAGTTTTCTCATCTAAACCAGGACACTTGGAAGTCACGCCCAGTTCCTGCATTATTATGCCATCATTTTCCACCACTTTCATCACCCAAATTCAATCACACACACACACTGTTCACCATCAAAACCCGACACAGGGATTAACATCGATCTGATTGCTTCACCGCTATTGCAGCACATCTTCCAAATTCCAGACTTTTAGCTGTTTCTTTAATTCTTCTGTCTTTTAACAAACTGCACTTCCGTACTACACTTATAAAATAAAATCGACAGTTTATTAATTCTGTCTAAACAGGAAACAGAACGTACCCTGTGCTCAAACCAACATACTTCAGCAGGGCAGGGATAATTTTCTACATATCATGTAAGAACTTACCTTTTGCCCAGAACATCGACCACCAATAACCACGCCCAGATCCACGTGGCTCCCAGTCGAGCCCACATCATTCCCAAAGAACGAGTCTTCACTGCAGTGAGGAAACAGAGGGCATGTTATACACGTATCTGAGAATTTGGTGTTAAATTTGTTAATAAAAATTAAACAGAAGAATCATCACTGTACTCCTGAACATTTTATTTTAAATCGAACTAAATCCCAAAACTAAACAGAAGATGAGATTCACAAGAAATACAAAAGATGCTGCTAAGAAACTCCCTTATTAGTAATTAACATTAACATTATATTATTATTGGAACTACAGAACGATTAAGGAAGTAATGTTTTTTGGGGAAATTATAAAGAACTAGCATTCAACCACATTTTTCTGGAGATATATTCAGAAGGAAGACTTAAGAACATAACATGTAATGTGAGGAGCTTTAGGAAATAAAAGGAACTACAAAATAAGGAACTGGGTTCCCAGGACTCAATTAAAGGAATTAGGAAATAAAACAGGAATTAATAAACAAAAATAAACTAGGAGTTTGCAGCAAATCTAGTTGAGGTTTTCAATGAACTGTGGAACCCTGGAAAAGTAAAGAAAACATATGTTTATGTTTCTCCATTTCTTAACACCTGAATCCATCACTTCAACATCACCTTAGAGAAGCGTAGTGTTTACTAAGCAATGCTAAGCTGCTAAAGATGTGGTAGTGCAGTGCATTTGTAAATACATTTAGCACTAAGCAGTTATAGAACAGCTGTGCTAATGCTAATGCTAATGCTAATGCATCCTCTAATATACTACAAAACAAAGATCCTGCAAAACAAGCAAGTGAGCAAACAAAGCAGAAGCTCACAGCACAAAGATAATGAACATTAAAATGTGACACATTTACAGCACTCTTTTATTTATTTATTTATTTATTCTTCCTTAGTACCTGCCTGGTGAGGGTCTCGCTGGTTAATTCGTTTACTAGTTTATTTACTGTCTGCAAATGAAAAGCATTAAAATTCATCAGAAAATAATCATGAGAACAATAAGTGTTATAATAATTGGTGATGTAGCTGAGGTTGAGGAACTGTCAGCATTTCTGAAAGGAGAGAGTGTTTATATTTAATTTTATTCCAGTTTGGGCCACACCCATTTCAGGTTTAAATCTGAATACAGAAAGAAAATCAGTGAGTGGTGTTGTGTTACACCTTTACAGTGTTTCTGAGTCCATCATGTTTCATTCCATCAAACTGAAATGTTCAGAGTTTCTTTGAACTGTTGAATAGCAACAGAGAACATATTCGAGAACTTCAGTCCAGTGTTCCCACTGAGCACATCCTAAAGTCCTAATAAACCCTTATTCAGCTACATGTTCTGTCAGTGTGTCAGGTTTTTTCTGCTAATGTGAATGTACTGTAGCTTAAAAATGATTCAGAACATGCCATTGATCCTGAACGCCCTTTAATTAGCCTCTAGAGTAAACATTTGAGATTTCCAGGTAAAACCTACACATTAGTGACAGAACAGTGACAGAGGGAAAGAAAGTGATAATAATTCATTATAGACTTTTTACCTTTGCATAAAGTATAATAGTTTTCCGATTTTTAATTTTAGACTAAAAAATCCAGACCATGCAGCATTGATGAGGATCAAAACACATAACACGTAATGATGTCCAGAGAAAACAGAATAAAGTGCAGTATAATCATTTATATTCTGTAAATGTATCAACTCATTTTTCCTCAATATTAATAATAATAATAATAATAATAATAATAATAATAATAATGTTAATAATAATAATAATAATAATAATAATAATAATAATAATAATAATAATAGAGTTTTGCATGTATGATGCTCAGCTCC
>JBCEWE010000447.1:42500-52500 GCA_039877035.1 Silurus lanzhouensis
CATTATATGTTCATAAAGAGTTCATTAAAAACTGATATTGGAGTATTTGTGCTGCAGTTCTGGGACTGGCTTCGAGAGAAACGTCTGAAGGTTCGGTTCGAGGTGCCTTTCTTTCTCTCTGTGGTGCATCGCTCATGTTATTTCACAGTGAACCAGCGACGCTTTAGAGACATGGATGATCTCATTACCATGCTGAAAAGGGTTTAATAAAATTATAGCACATGGAGACGCATGGAGCAGGAGTCAGACGCATTCACGAGGGAAGGAATGTTTATAGCTGATACAGTTACAGTTTAATACATAAAGTCAGTAACGCTGTGTGTGGGTATAATCTGTGTACACAAGGTGTGTGTGTGTGTGTGTGTGTGTGTGTGTGTGTGTGTGTGTGTGTGTGTAGTATAGAGTATATGTGGGAAAATAAATGATAATAAGAGACTCACTTTGGAATCACTCACTCTGGGTTTTTCCTTTTTGGCAGCTTGGTGTGGCTGGGATTTAAACTCGCAAACTTCAGATTCAAAGTCCACCGCTCTATCCACTAGGTGACCACCTCTTGGGCCCCTGAGTGAGGCCCTTAACTCAGGTTGACCCTGCGCTCTGACCCCAGCTTCCTAACATCATATGATATGTGAAAGAGTTTCACTGTGCTGTAAATTACATGTGACTTGTAAAAACCCTTCACCCTTATGGGAAGGTCAAATCCTTTACTGGCTTTAATCCTGTTCAGGAGAAAGAACAACATTTTATTTGTCATTTTGTTTTTTTTATGTGTGCAGAATAAAACATAAATGTTCTGATGTTTCCAACACCTTCACACATGCAAACGTTTGTCCAGATCCTCACGAGCGATCAAGTGGCCGAGGACAAATGAAGAGAAACAGAAATGATTATGAACTTTGTTTTATTTGAGTGACTTGTTGGTTTTGTGTTAATGCGCAACATCCGTCACGTGAAGCGTGTCAACAGCACAGAAACTGTACAGAAAACCGAAATAGTTCATTCACCCCCTGAGTCTTTCGTTCATTTCTGTTTCCTGTTCCGGCGTGACGAAAGCATGAACCACTTGGACCAGAAACCTTTACAGGTGAACAAATCAGCTGTGTTCCCTGAACAAATCACTCGGAGAACACTGAGTTATATAAGAGGTTTGTTCCAAAGATCCATTGTTCCTCTTAAAGGAGGAAAAAAACCTCTGTCTCTCACTCTTTTGTACACCTCGTGTTAGTGTTAATGTCTCACTTCTCGCTCTCTCCCTGTCTCTCTTCATTCACATCCTCCACTCTCACAGACCTCCAGGGTTTCCTGAGTGAGGACGTAGCGAGGCTCGCAGCACGATCGCTGAATGAACACCTACTATAACACCAGCGTTAATTCTCCACCGTAGGTGTTCCTTCACAGCCATAATTAAAAACCCACTGCTCACGATTAACACCTACAGCGAAGAACTAACACACAGCGAGCTCGTTTCACCCCCAGTACACTACAGTTTCATCTTATTGGACAAAATGTTCAAATCTCATGCAGCGTTTTAGTCTTATAGAAATAAAAATAGTCTTCTTCATTCTCTGGTGGTCTTCTGGAGGTCAGATCTGAAATAGAGCTCCACAACTCAACATGTGTTTCACAAAATGTTTCGATTTCTTTTCTGGAACAACAGTTCTGATGGTAGCGCAACTTTATTTTCGTATACTTTATCATTTCCATAGCAACGGCTCGTTCACAGGGTCGTGTACAGCGAAGTCGTCTGAGTTCTCCATCTCGGGCCTGCTGGTGCCAAAATATAATCAAGAAGAAAACTAATGAAGTAGCGCCGCATTGATCACAACACGAATCGATGAACACAATAAAACCACTTTTATTGCTAGGATTTATTTATTTATTTGTTTGTTTGTTTATTGGTTTTATTTCAGTGTTGCTCAGAACAGTTTTGAGGAGAGAATGAGTCTCAGACATCAGGAGCTGCATGCTTAGAAATAAAGTCTATTTCAGGGACTGAGTCTATTATATGAAATAAAGATATAAGGAAGTAAATAAATAATTAAAGTATGATGTCATAGCCATGGATAGAATGGGACGGTGGTGAAAAAAATAACAAAAGATTTCTAAAGCAGTGACGCAGTTTCCGTAAATAACATCATCAGTGTTGATCATGAGTGAGAGTTAAAGCTTCTCCTGCTGCTCTTTCCATCACAACAACAGAAAGAGCTGAAAAGATGAAAAAGCACAGGGCGTTTGGTTGTGGCAGCGTTTGTGCTCATCAGTGATTCGCTCTGAACTCCTTCAGCTCTGTGTGGTAATTATAGCGGTGTTTATTATAACGTGGGGAAGAGCATCTGCAGCCGAGATCCACACTTCATCACTCGCCTCGCAGCCTGGAAGGAGAAGGTGTTTCTGCGTGATGACAGTTCTGCTCTGTAACTTTCACTTTTACATTCATTCATCCAGCAACGAGTTGATCCCGAACCCATCTCATTCACGAGCCCGAGCCGAGCCATGCAAAGCCGAGCCGAGCCGAGCACAGCCGAGCCCGGCCGAGCCAAACCGAGTCGAGCACAGTCGTGCACAGCCGAGCCGAGCCCAGCCCAGCTAAGCACAGCCGAGCCGAGATGAACTGAGCCCAGCCCAGCCCGGCCGAACCGAGCCGAGCACAGCCGAGCCCAGCCGAGCCGAGACGAACCCAGCCAAATCCAGCCGAGCCCAGCCGAGCCCGGCTGAGCCGAGCCGAGACCCACCCAGCCGAGTTTAGGTTATAAATAAAACGATTGAAAAAAAATATATAAAAATTAACTCTAACCACTTCAGGGTGCACTTACTTTTTGAAGTAATCAATGTGCATGCTTGTTAAAGACACACCCACCAAAAACTCTTTGCCCCGCCCACATTTTTAATTCTATTCAGAATGTAGTCAGCAAAAACCTTTGCTGTGGAAACTGGAAAATCTGATCCTTTCATTTCTTAAATATGTGCACTTATTAAAATCAGGGATCCTGATGATGATGATAATAGGGATGATGATGATGAGGATGAAGATGATGATGATGATGATAATGATGATGATGATGATGATAATGATGATGATGATGATGATGATGATGATGATGATGATGATGATGTTTTTCTTGCTGTTGGTTGTGGTGGTTAATTTTCTACGTGAAAACGATTATGAACACAATGATGACTGTTTCTACAGGTTCTCACGTGGGAGTTCCACATAAACTATAAAACTAATAAAGAACCTGCTAGAGACTGGAAGGAGTCTCCAGTGTCAGTGCTTTGCCACAGTAAGTCAGAATATTTCCTGGAGCAGTGCAGGAGAGTTTGGAGAGAGGAATAGGAGAAAAATGAGAAGAATGGAGGCAGAGACTCGCTCGGTTCAAAAGAAAGTTCTTTATTTATCTGAATTTCCACACGATCACCTTCCACATTGCACAGCAATACAGCTCCCAGTGTTCTTCTGAAACGTGTCCTGGAAGTCTTCTTTTCGAAGCGTGTCAGCTCCTGCGATTTGCGTCGGATCTCTGAAACGGTGTCAAAACAGTGCTCTTTGAGCTCATCTTCATCTTTACAAAGAGGGTGAAGTCCACAGGAGCCAGTCTGCTGAGTGGGTGGGTGCGGAAGTGAGATCATGTTGTTTCCAGTGAGAATCTCACGTGTGAGGAGAGCTTGCTGACAGGGTGCTCACGTGGTCAGGACAGGCCAGACGTGCAGCTCCCCGTGTACACTTATAAAAATTGGTGCTCTCAGGAATATATAGAAAGTATCTTAATAACTAAATCACTCTTATGCTTAGAGCTGATAAAGATTATCTGGATTTTTGCAGGAGTGGAGAACATGCCTGTTACAGTAACACACTCAGGACTGTGCAGTAAACTGAAACTTTTATCTTCAAAAATGTAATGTAAAAAATAAATCAAGCTTGAATTGATCCTGTTCCAACTGAAGATCTGACTTCACCTTCTTGCTAACAGTGTTTCAGTTCCATTAAAATATTTCTAACCCTCCTGTGGAAAATGTCTGATGTCCTGGAGAACCTAGACAGTGTTTCCCCTTTTCACAAAACTAAAAATAATCTGAGAAGTTCTAATAGAATCTTTAAAAAAGAAATGAAAACTGTTGGAAAGAAAAACGCAGCTGTTCTCGTTACATCGTTATTAAAATGATTATTGCAGATTTAATAATAAATGTTGTTCCAGTCTCTAACATTGTGTCATGTCCCCACTCTGTCTCGGTCTCAGGCAGGTCTGAGGATGTTGTGTGAGACGTGTATGCAGCAGGAGGCCGGTCTCTCTGCAGCTACAGGCCGATAATTTGAGGACTATTTCAGGCAGAGTGTTTAGCGATGTTCAGCGGCGTGTTGGACAGCAGCTGGCTGTCAGCGATCACGCTGCCGTTTAACACACGCTGCTGTCACCCAGACGGACACAAATATAACGTCTGGCTGGGGCGTGTCTCTGTGTCCCTGCCTTACGACTCACACTTCACCGCATTACTTCCTGTCTGTGAGCCGTGAACGTGATGTCACGTGTTTTAACAGGAAACACTTCTACTTCAGGTGTTGTACCTTCACACCTGATCTGAGACACACACGTGATTTTCCACGATGCACTGCACCATTCTGCTTTAGTTTCCCAACAGCAGCATGACCATGAGGTTCTTCTCATTAAATCCTCTCATTACTCTGAAGGAGCTCCAAATGACTTCATTTACATGTTTACAGCTGTTTATTTGGACACACACACACACACACACACACACACACACAAGGAAAATCATACCCGCATCTGTCTGACATTCATCTGACCTCCAACAACTGAGCCATCCTGTCTTTTATTTCATTCTTTTTTCTCTTTTTTCTGTCTCTATCTCTTTGTCTAGTCTCTCCATCTCTATACTATTTCTCTTTCTTTTTTCTTTCTTTCTTTATCTTTTATCACATTTTCCTTCCTGTCTCTCTCTCTCTACTCGTCTTTGTTTATTTCTTTTTTATCTCACCTTCCTTTGTCATTTTTTCCTCCGTCTTTTCATCCTGTCTTTCTCACCTTTCTCTCTCTCTCTCTCTCTCTCTCTCTCTCTCTCTCTCTCTCTCTCTCTCTCTCTCTCTCTCTCTCTCTCTTTCTCTCTCGCTGTGCGCATGCGTGTAGTAGAGGTTTGAGTGAAAACTCCTATCTTTACTATTTTCCCTATTTTGTATGTTGGGTGATTTGAGCGAGTTTTGAGTAGTGTGTGTGTGTGCATGTGTGTGTGTGTGTGCATGTGTGTGTGTGTGTGTGTGTGTGTGTGTGTGTGTGTGTGTGTGTGTGTGTGTGTGTTTAAAGTGCTACCGACTGTCGCGTGCTCTATAGAGGAATGTGCTTCAGCGGAGGTTATGTTTGTGGATGAAGTTCACAAAGCCGAAACTGTGGCTGCTAGCGGGGTTGTGAAAAACGATACCTGGTTTAAAGTTCTCTTCCTCAGTAATCCTGCAAAAAAGTTATCCTGTTGAACGTCCCCCCATTTATAGATGAATAATTAATTAATTGTTTTGGAAGCAGCTGTAGGTTTGGGAAATCGTTGTCCATCATGAGACTCAGACCAGCAGGCTGTAAAGACCCAGAACTCATTATATCCTACAGAAGACAAGTTTACATGATACTTAACAACAGAGACGAGGATTTGAACCTAACATTTAAAGGGAATGTGAATGGAGAAGATATGGTTCTCTTTACAACATCCTGAAGCTTGAAGTGTTCTGGGTGTGGTCAGGAGGGACATTTAGTAAGGAATTAAACAAGAGGTATCAGGTGACAGAAGACAGTAACAAGAATGAGAACAGGATAAAGACCAACAGGACAGTGGAGAAGACTGTGTACAAAAAAAGGTACAGGAAGAAATTAAGCAACAAGTAAATAACAGAAGTTCAGGGAGAAGAGAAAATGGCGAACAGAAAGTGAACCACATGGAAACAAACAGAACATTTACAAGTTAATGTTAAGAATAAAACTAAACAGGATACCCAGCAAGCATTTAACCAAAATAAGGAGGAGTGCGCAGGAACAGACAGCACTGACATGATCATAGACGATACGGGTTTCACTCCCATCAGCCAAAAAGGAAATTTAGAGCAGGAAACAATGGCCCTCAAACAAGAAAAACGAGACTAGTAGAAGTAGAAAAAGAGGAAAAAAATTGGCAGTAGAAATGGAATCGAGCAGTGAACAAGATAAAAACTTAAAAACAGAAAGTGATGAAGAAAAAACTAATACAAAGAACAACCAGATACAGACATAGCAAACGAGATTAAACGGTTCCTCCAAAAAAAAACGAGTCAGAGGAGATCAACACTTTCCCAACAAACAAAGCTACAACCATTATAACATAAAATCAAATCAAAAAGACTTGACACACCAAGAAAAAATATCACCTTAGAAAGTTTGTAACCAGAACAAGACAGGATTTATTTGGTGTTATTGTTTAAACATCTTAGAATAATGTTAATCATCACTTTAATCATCTCATATTCTTCTTCCTCATGACTGATTTAACAGACAGGGTGGGGGGGGGGGGGGGGGGAAGAGCAGAACTTTACAAACTAATTAAATGAGAAAGCGTAGCTGTGATGTTCATACAGAAAACTCATAGTTAGAACCAAGTTCACCAAGTCCAGAGAGTGCAGGAGTAGGAATTCTCTTTACCAGAGCCCTACACCACACAGGAAGTGATTACGAGCAGGTTACTTTTAATTAATGCAAAATATTAACATTTTAACTTGGTATTAATCAAAGCAGGTGCTCCAACTAAAGGTCCTGAAAGGTAACCACTTAGTTTAGTTAAATTAAATCTCAAATTTTTTTATCCAGCTGTGATTTAAAAGATTATTTGTTTTTAGAAGGAGATTTTAACTGTATGCAAGTCGGCTTAACAGATAAGAATCATACAGAAGCTCACGTCTTATAGAACCTCATGATCTGGTAGATGTATGGAGAAGACTACATGGAACGAAAAGGCAATGCACATGGACACATTTCAGAGAGAATCTTTTTCCGCTAGCTGGATTAGACAGATTTTATTGTTTTAAACATAATTTTAATGTTTTTAAAGCTTTTTTTTAAAAGAGTTTTTATTGCAACTTTTAAACCCAGAAGTGCAGACTGGCATTTTAAAATTTCATCACTGAATGATGCTACTTTTACTGAGTCTTTTAGATTTTTCTGGACCTCTTTTAGAAAAGAGAAAAGAGATTTCTCCTCCTGTAGGCAATGGTGAGACCATGGAAAGGGTTTAATACAGCAGCTGTGTCAGGAGTACACTGCCAACATCTCAAGAGACATCACCAAGTTATTAAGAGAGCTGGAGATTAAAATAGTGGAACTCCAGGCTTTAACTGAGTCCACAGGAAACAGAGGACATTTTGAGAACCTCAAAGCAAAAGGCATTAATGGCAGATGTATTGGGCACAAAGGTGCAAGGTGCTCTTGTCCGATTGTGTTTTAAAGAAGCTAACGAAATGGACACTTCTTCACTGTTCTGCTTTAGAATGGAAAAAAGATCAGACAGAGCAGAATCATCATGCGCACAGAGGACAGGGAACATAACACACAGCAACCACATCAGACGATACACCACAAACTTCTACCAAAAAACTGTACACGGGTGAACACAGAGACAACAAGAAGCTGCTGGAACACTTTCACAGAGGACTTCCAAAGGTTTCCACAGAGGACAACTCTACACTGGAAGGGCCACTGACACTGGAAGAACTACAAGCCATTCTAAATGTAATGGCAGGAGTAAAAGCACCTGGAATAGATGGCCTTCCAGTGGAATTCTAGAAGAAGAAGATCTGCTGAAGGTCCTTGAAGAAGGCTGCAGAGAAATGTGTATACCCCTGAGCAGCCGGAGAGCGGTGATTACACTTCTCCCTGAGAAAGTGGATTTACAGGACATTAAAAACTGGTGTCCAGTGTCACTGCTCTGCACGGATTATAAAATAATGTCAAAAGCACTGGCCAGTCTCCTTGGAGATGTTATGGACTCATTAACGCATGTTGATCAAACATATTGCGTGACCAATTCATCCATCATTGATAATGTTTCCTTGATTCAGGACGATTTGGACATCTCCAGACCAGTGGCAGTTGATTTAGGTCTGATTTCACTGGACCAAGAAAAAGCTTTTGACACGGTTGAGCATCAATACCTTTGGAAAACTTTGGAGGTGTTCGGTCTTAATCCCAGTCTGATGGCAATGGTAAGGGTGATGTAGCAGAACTTGGAAAGTGTACTCAAGTTTATCGGGGGTTAAGCGTTCCGAGAATTTAAATATCTAGAATTTATAAATATCTAGGGGGACGGTACTCGTGTAAAAAACTTCGGCTAGCTTGCCCTGAGCCCCCTACAGGCCATGTTGAAAAGATTCAGTCAACATTAGTCAACTTTGTATGAGAGAAACTGCGCTTGGGTCCTCAAGTGTCCTCTTCCTCTCTAAAGAGGAAGGAGGGCAGGGACTAGTAGACATTAAGAGCTGAATGGCAACTTTTTGCTGTCAAGCTACATAAATATACCGAATTAATCTGATTCCCTGATATGGAGAGATGTCAAGTTTAATAAAAAAAAAAAAAATCAATAGTTTTGGTTGTGACTGTACCTTATTTTTAATGGACCAAACTGTTTTTAATTTTTTAAATATGTCCAATTTTGATAAAAGTGTGTTTTGAGCATGAATCCCAAGACCCTGCTGTCTCACTGCACTGACTTCTAAAGAGCCTTCAGGGGGAGAAGGACGAATGAGCACTAAAGACATTTCTTCAGGCTTCACCCAAACGCTACAGTGCTAAAAGTTCACAACACTGAAGACACTGGTGGACACTGGTGGACCAGATTTTGAAGACACAAGAGCAGTGGCTGAGGAGCTCAGGCTACTGTCACTGAGACACACAGAGGCCATCATCAAAAATGGATCAGCAGACTGTCAGCAGATGAACTGGTTTTAATTAAGGAACATCATGAAGGGACTGAAACACCGGATAAAGGTGACCCCTTTCCCGAATTAGAACTTTTACCCAAACTGGATGGATATAATGCTTTTTATTTTGACTTAGACAAAGAACACACAATACAAACCTATAAAGCAAAAGGTAAAGAAAACGACATGCTGTATAAAACTACAGTGTGAAAAACAAGCTCGGTGTTTTAGATGACATTCAGCCCACCTGCAGGATGTTCTAGAAAATAAAATAAAGTGATTTCAAATGAAGTAAATTTTACATGAAGCAGTGAAGGTCAATGTTTTAATTTCTAAGTTAAATCTAGATGTTTTATAATTTTTATATTGAAATGGTTTTCTGTAAATGCTGTCTGTCTTCTTGCTGAAGGTTTTAACACCATTTTACAGCCATCTTTAAAAAAGCTGCTTTAAAATTACCTTTTTATTGTTCATTATTGATTATTTATTAAAGTTGAGTTAAAAATCAAATCTCTCACTCCTATACTTTCTCTCTCTCTCTCTCTCTCTCTCTCTCTCTCTCTCTCTCTCTCTCTCACTCTTTCTCATTCCTTCAATCACTTCATGCTCTGTGTGTTTCAGTGAGTTGATTATTAATAAACACACAGTAATCAGAAGCTTCCGCATCACAATCTAAATGTTAATGCCATTTATCAGTCGCTCCATACGTTCTCTGGCCCCAAGGTCACTTCAAAGTCAGAGGTTTTGTTCAGTGAGTTCCTGATTTTGTCTAACACACGTTTTCTCCTCACTTCATTAAGAGTTCCTTATTAAATCCAGGGTTCTCATCAACCTGAAAGGGTCAGAAGGCTGGATGGAACCTGCTTTATTTTCCTTCAGGACGTCTCAGTTCTGAGATCAGACGGAGCTTTCTCCAGCTGAAAGTGGATAAAAGTTTCAGTGGAAGTAAATACATGAGACAGGAGGAGTTGAGTTAAATAAATAAAATGAGGGTTGAGTTTAGGCCTCGGTGTCTCTGCGCTTTAATCAAATGGCGGCACTCAGGAAGTTAAATGGTGC
>JBCEWE010000447.1:55000-64502 GCA_039877035.1 Silurus lanzhouensis
TTGCCCATTTCCTGTACAGGATTCTAAATCCCTCATATAAAACTGCTGAGAATTGTTTTAACCTACTTCAGACAGGACGTAAACACGTCTGTGCACATGTTTCCAGTATTGATTGAGTAGCTACAGTTTCCACCATGCTGACCACAGGTTGGAGCTTCTCAGTGGAGGCTGCCCTGTTGGCCTTAGCTGTATGCTTGACAGCAGAGTCCAAGACTGGACCCCCACAGGAGGGGGATTTTTCCAGTCAAGCTGTTGCAGTTTGCAGGTGTCTTAATGAAACTCTCAGATTGAAGCTGCCGGTTCCTGTTAAGAACGTTACCTTCTCAGGCCTCTGATAAGTTCATGTGAAAGTTGTGATGTAAGAAGTTGTTTGTTTGAACTGAAAGCTTTGAAAGCTGCTTTGTTACTTTGACAGCTTGTGACAAAATATTGACTCTTTTATCTCAATTTTGTGTGATGGCTCTGTTGGTATGGGCGTGTCTTCGTTATGGGTGAATCATGATTGACAGCCATGTTTTCTTGGCAACATCTCTTTCAGAGTGTGAGTGCTGAAACAGTGTGAACAGCAGGAATGACAGAGCGAAGCTTCACAATGCTTTTGTTTTCAGCCGTGAGTCAGGACTGTGTAGGCGTGATGGGGTTTTTGCAGCTAAGCAGAGAAACGAAAGCAAGATGGCGGATCGAGTGAAAACCTTGTTTACCTCTTTACCTCTTCCAGAAAGATTCAAACCAGGACACAGAACATTATATCTCATAATACTTCATCATCTCATGAAGACTTCACTCATGACTTGTGCTTTAAGTTCTAGATTGAAGTTCCTGTTTGATGTTCCTGTCCCTTCCTGTATTTAGTTCATATTTACTTTCTTAAACACTTTATAGTTTCTTCTATGAGTTTTTATTAAATGCATACAGAGACATTAGGAGGAAAAATAAAGCTCTAAAGGAATTAATGGAGATTGCCAGAGCTCCTAGTGAGAAAATAGCTAAGTAATTTAGCTAATACAGTTAGCTTGCTTTGCTAATTGCTAATCTAATCTGAGAAAGACTCTAACACGACGCTGAGCATGTGATCACACAACGGATTACATTTTTTTATTTTACATTTACATTTAAGACCCTGTAGAAGATGTAGGTCTTTTGATGTGGTTTGAAGACTCTAGAGAATCAGCTGTTCAGCTATCAAGTGGAGGTTTATTCCACCACCTTGGTGCCAGAACATAAAAGAGTCTGGAAGGTTGCATTCCTTATAGCCGTAGAGATGGAGAGACCAGTCGAGCAGCTGTAGAGGATCAGAGGGATCAGTTGTGCAGTGGTTCAGGATTGAAGGGATCAGTAACGCAATTGTAGATGATAGAGGGATCAGTGGCACAGTTACTGAGGATGGAGGGATCAGTGGTGAAGTCATTAAGGATGGATGGATGAATAGAGCAGTGATGGGGGGATGAATAGAGCAGGAGTTGAGGATGGAGGGGTGTATTGAGCAGATGTGGATAATGGGGGGATGGATAAAGCAGTGGTTTAGGATGAAGGGATGAATAGGGCAGTGCTTGATGATGGAGGGGTGAATTGAGCAGTGGTAGATGATGGTTGAATCAGTAGAGCAGTGGTTCAGGATGGAGGGATGAATAGAGCAGTGGTAGATGGTGGAGGGATGAATAGAGCAGTGGTAGATGATGGATAGAGGTTGGAGCAGTGTAGGTGAAAGCTGTAAGGTGAAACCATATAAAAGCTGTAAGTAGAGGGATGGCGGTTGGTTTTTGGAATTGTAGAGGAGCATAAATGTTTTAAATCTGATCCAGCTGCTACAGGAAGCCAGTGGAGGAAAGATTGCAGTGGGGTGCTGTGGGAGAACCTGGAAGTTTGAAAACAAGTTGTTCTGATGAATTCTGGATCAGCTGCAGGTGTGGAATGTCCTTCAGAGAAAACCTGCCTGTAGCGAGGTGCGAGAAGTCCAGTCGTTAGATGACAAGGTAAGTGATTTTTATTTTGTTTGATTGCTTTAAAATATATGCAATAACAAATAGAGGCGAAAAAGATTGATCATAAATAAAGAATTGGAGGAGAGAAAATCATCTAGCTTCCAGAAGCAACATCACAAACTCATCTAGCTTCCAGGAGCAACATGAGGAACTCATCTAGCTTCCAGGAGCAACATGAGGAACTCATCCAGCTTCCAGGAGCAACATGAGGAACTCATCCAGCTTCCAGGAGCAACATGAGGAACTCATCCAGCTTCCAGGAGCAACATGAGGAACTCATCTAGCTTCCAGGAGCAACATGAGGAACTCATCCAGCTTCCAGGAGCAACATGAGGAACTCATCCAGCTTCCAGGAGCAACATGAGGAACTCATCTAGCTTCCAGGAGCAACATGAGGAACTCATCCAGCTTCCAGGAGCAACATGAGGAACTCATCCAGCTTCCAGGAGCAACATGAGGAACTCATCCAGCTTCCAGGAGCAACATGAGGAACTCATCCAGCTTCCAGGAGCAACATGAGGAACTCATCTAGCTTCCAGGAGCAACATGAGGAACTCATCTAGCTTCCAGGAGCAACATGAGGAACTCATCTAGCTTCCAGGAGCAACATGAGGAACTCATGTTGCAGAAATGTAGGGTATTTTTTTTTTATGTTGTAATAATTATTGTGCAGTATAATTAGTTAAAGAATTGTGTGTCATGTGTGGAAGTAAAGATATTTTTAAAGTGTATTTTTGCACTGTGTGGACCAAAAAGTAAACTCTAAACTGACAACACAATTGATTTCAGGTTTTGTACAGAGACGGTGTGAGGAAAGAAACAGACGCCTGAGTTCCACACATTACTTCACTTTCCCATCAATATACAATATTTTAAAGTGACCTACTTTCAAAGTGCTGCTTTTTATAAGTGTGACTTTTTTACACAATAAAAACTCCTTTAGGTTAAAGTGCTCTATAACTATCAAATAAAGAAATAAATACTATAAATAATATTTTTATTATTATTATTAATACAGGTACAGTTACAGACACACAGTGATTCAGCTGAGTTCTGCATCATGTACAGGATAAACATCTCTTTAACAACTACAGAAAACAAACATACAAAACTCAGCACTTTAAATAAAAAATAATCTTCAGTGTTTATCTGTGACTCGTATCCGTGTCCTTATCAAGAGCAACTCACAACTATCTCATTCAGAAAAAACAGCAGTTGATTCGAGCAGTGGCGGCACAGTGGTGGTGGGATCTGAACTCACAACCTTCTGATCAGAAGTCCAATATCTTAAACACTGACAGAGAGAGAGAGAGAGAGAGAGAGAGAGAGAGAGAGAGAGAGAGAGAGAGCTACCCTTTACCTCACTACACCTTTATCTGCACCCAAAACCACACCCTTAATGACAACCGTATCTACACCTTCAACCATAAAACCTCACACCCATATCTACACCTGTTCTCACACCCATATATACACCCTTACTCACACCCATATCTACAACCATACTCACACCCATATCTACACCTGTTCTCACACCCATATCTACAACCATACTCACACCCATATCTACACCTGTACTCACACCCATATATACACCCTTACTTACACCCATATCTACACCCTTACACCCATATTTACACCCTGACTCACACCCATATCTACAACCATACTTACACCCATATCTACACCCTGACTCACACCCATATATATACACCCTTACTCACACCTTTACTCACACCCATATCTACACCTTTACTCACACCCATATATACACCCTTACTCACACCTTTACTCACACCCATATCTACACCTGTACTCACACCCATATCTACAACCATACTTACACCCATATCTACACCCTGACTCACACCCATATATATACACCCTTACTCACACCTTTACTCACACCCATATCTACACCTTTACTCACACCCATATATACACCCTTACTCACACCTTTACTCACACCCATATCTACACCTGTACTCACACCCATATCTACAACCATACTTACACCCATATCTACACCCTGACTCACACCCATATATATACACCCTTACTCACACCTTTACTCACACCCATATCTACACCTTTACTCACACCCATATATACACCCTTACTCACACCTTTACTCACACCCATATCTACACCTGTACTCACACCCATATCTACAACCATACTTACACCCATATCTACACCCTGACTCACACCCATATATACACCCTTACTCACACCTTTACTCACACCCATATCTACACCTTTACTCACACCCATATATACACCCTTACTCACACCTTTACTCACACCCATATCTACACCTGTACTCACACCCATATCTACAACCATACTTACACCCATATCTACACCCTTACACCCATATCTACACCCTGACTCACACCCAGATCTACAACCATACTTACACCCATATCTACACCCTTACACCCATATCTACAACCATACTTACACCCATATCTACACCCTTACACCCATATCTACACCCTTACACCCAGATCTACAACCATACTTACACCCATATCTACACCCTTACTCACACCCTTACTCACACCAATATATCTACACCCTTACTCACACATATATACACAACCTTTGCTACAATCATTCAGGTCACTTGCTATCCCATGATTCTGAACTGACACTGAACAGCAGTGAAACTGTTTTCTGTTTATTTCTCTTTTAAATTTGCATAAAAAGGAAGTGATGTCATTCATGCTCTCTTCAGATCTCCTGTATAACAGCTTTCAGGTTGTATTGTTTGATGTTTCCTCACTGTAAAGTTGTAGGATTTTTCAGATTGTCTGTAATTAAAGCGTATTTCTGCATTTCTCTGAAAGTTGTAGCAGGTAGCGATGATGATCAGCACACCGTGACTCAGCTCACAATTCACACACGGTGTATTTACATCCGTACATCTGCAGGTTATTTATAATCATCTGCATAATAGTATGGGGTTGACTCATGCTTTAGCAACACACAAGAGCACACACGTGCACACACATGCACACACACACGCACAAACACGTGCGCGCACACACACACACACACACACACACACACACACTCACACACACACACAATGCGTGACAGTCTGCAGTCTCTTCCTTCACTGACACCAAGTTTTCTTGAAGTAAGGAGATGTTTCTGTAATATTTATGGAAGGAGACTCCAGTGTGAGAGACCGGGGATGAAAGTGAGTGTTTGCAGCTGCTCTACAGTAAGTGACAACACAAAACACAAACACTACACAACTGTTAGATTGCATTCAAAATGTAACAGTAAATGGATTAAAATTTCAACATGCTGTTTAATTACACATATAATTGTAATCGTTGGCGTCGCTTCTGCATTGCATCTCTGGTGTGTGTGTGTGTGTGTGTGTGTGTGTGTGTGTGTGTGTGTGTGTGTGTGTGTGTCTTTGTGTGTATGTGTGTGTGTGTGTGTGTGTGTGTGTGTGTGTGTGTGTGTGTGTGTGTGTGTGTGTGTCTTTCTAAGTCCCAAAAAGCCCAAGTGCTACATAACTACTGTGCTTAGTGGAAAGTGTTGCATCTCCTTGCTCTGTGTGTGTGTGTGTGTGTGTGTGTGTGTGTGTGTGTGTGTGTGTGTGTGTGTGTGTGTGTGTGTGTGTGTGTGTGTGTGTGTGTGTGTTCATGCTGAAGTGTTAAACAGAGAAAGCTTGCACTACACTTAAAACATGCTCATACATCATAAGTGCCAAAAGGATTTTTTAAGTAAAGTGCACATGAAGTGTGAGAGAGAGAAAAAAAAAAAAAAGAGAGAGAGAGAGAGAGAGAGAGAGAGAGAAAGAGAGTGTGTGTGTGTGTGTGTGTGTGTGTGTGTGTGTGTGTGTGTGTGTGTGTGTGTGTGTGTGTGTGTGTGTGTGTGTAATTTCCTGCATTCACACTAGTGAGGGCAAAACGATAGATGACATTTTTTAGGATTTTTAAGAAGCGTTAATTATTCAGTAAACATTGAGGAACCTTTTGAAGAACCATTTTTTTGCAGGAGTTCACGAGCTTTTCAAAGTTAAATTCTGTTGAAGAAGCTGAGAACGCGCTACTGATTCAAGAACCCATGTGGAACCTTCACTATGTCTAATAAGTATGTCGTGTTTATCTGTATTACTGTATAAACACATACAGGTTCTTTTATCAGTCAATCAGAAAGATTTCAGTAGAACCTCCAGTAGAACCTCCAGTAGAACCTCCAGTAGAACCTCCAGTAGAACTCTTTTCTGTAATGTTAAGTGTAATAATCAGATGCTGATTATCTACAACCCACCAGGAGGTTAACTTTTAGCTTCTAGTTACAGTTTTAGAAAAAAAAGCCTTGATTATCTGTAAAATCCGTGTAGTTCCCTCTCTGGCGTGTCTGCAGGATCAAGTCTTCTTTGGTTAAAAAAAAGTGAGATAAATGTAAATAAAAAGAGTTAATGGTCGAAGGTAAAATAAAACTATTTCCCTTTTTTATATGTTAAAAGAAAGCAGTGTGAGATGATGGAAGTTTTTTATCCTCCATCTGTTCCTCTGTCTCCTGAGAGATCTTCTGGGCAAGAACACGGTGCTCACTCGTCCCTGCACACGGAGGAAAGAAAGAGAGAATACAGTGAGAAAAAAGAGATGAAGAAAGAAAGATAGAAAGAAAGAAAGAAAATTTTGCATGTTTAAGCCTCATCCAACATTTTTTATAACAAACAGCAAAATAACCGCACTTTTACCCAGAAGCCTTTCACAGAGCTCTAATTCATGAATTGCTTATTTATTTATTTATTTATTTATTTATTTATTTATTTATTTTTTAAATAAATGGCAGTGTAATTTCACAGATTTTACTCATCAATAAAATTAAAGATCAGTTCAATTCAGGTCAGAATAATCATCCATCAGAAATCCTCAGGTGTCATTAGTGTGAGGTTTTTATTCGATTTTTTACACAAAAAGAGAAATATAAATAAAAAAATGAAAAGATTAGATTGGATTAGATTAAAGTAGATTAGATTAGAGGCACTATGTTGTCATTGTGCAGAATACAAGTACCAGTGAAATGCAGTTAATTGAGTAATTGAGTATTAATAAATTAATGAACCTTCATTATAATGTTTATTTTTCTGATTTACTCATATTAATAAATAAATATGTATATGATGCCAGTATTTGTTTGTTTGTTGGCACTTGGTCTTACAAGCAGCAGTGAAATGAAGGCAACACATTCACCCAGTTTACATTCGAATAAAATTCAGCAGATGTTCAGCTGTTCTTCATCAGCGTCTGTGTGTGTTTTAATATTAAAAGGCAGAAAAATAAATTAATGAATTGATTATTGATTTTTTTTTTATCATTTATTTGATGTTTCCTATTTAATAATATCCATAAATATAATGTGGAATAAAAGTGGCTGATTTGAGTGTGAAGCTCAATGTAAAGAGGAACTGGAGTAATGAAGATCATCTCCTGAGCTTCCACACTACACAGGCTGTAGAGCCTCGGGGAAATCCTGCATATGTGATATGTGATGTAACACACACACACACACACACACACACACACACACACACACACACACACACACACACACACACACACACACAGTCATGTCAGCGGCCATAATGACTGATTATTACATTACAGTGCGGACAAACAGCAGCTGCACACGATTCACACTACAGCAACGTTTAGTGCACTTGATTTATAACTGAGATGTGACACACAAGTAGGCAATAAAGAGGAGTGTATATTGCCTGCAGGTATCACACACACACACACACACACACACACACACACACACACACACACACACACACACACATACACACACACACACACACACACACAGGCACATAGATTCTTAAAGTCCTCTTTTTTCTTGTCCCACTTTTCAACTGAGAGATTTATAAAGCAAAGCAATGCGACAAGGCCCAAAATAGCGCGCACACACACACACACACACACACACACACACACACACACACACACACACACACACACACACACACACACACATAATCATTCTATTAATTAAACAGTTTTGCTAATGTTGCTAACAGTGAATGGAATCCTAAAGCCACTATCGCATGTCTATGAGCGTAAACTCCGCCCTCATTTTAAGAAGGAAACCTTTTGTCCTGTTTTAGTGCTGTGAAGTCACTAAAAGTAAAAGATTCAGCAGAATATTTTGAGATAATATTAATGAGGAGGAAGTTCTTCTGAAAGTCACGAAGATTAAAATATATTGATTTCTACATAGATTTTAGAGAAACGTATTGTAATTCCTTCAAACAGTCAGACGATGGCGCTGGACTAAACCCCTGACTAAGCAAAAACACACTTAAGACACGCTCCTTTTTTACATCAACTAACCCTAATCCACATTCATAACTGTCACTAAAGTTCTGATTGGTGGGTAAATATTCTGCCCTTTTCAGACGCAGTGTAATACACAGTCCAGTCTCACACACACACACACACACACACACACACACACACACACACACACACACACACACACACACACACATAACATCACATAACTACAGTTGGAGAAAGAGAGAGAGAGAGAGAGAGAGAGAGAGAGAGAGAGAGAGAGAGAGAGAGAGAGAGAGAGAGAGAGAGAGAATTGTGTGTGTGTGTGTGTGTGTGTGTGTGTGTGTGTGTGTGTGTGTGTGTGTGTGTGTGTGTGTGTGTGTACAGGTTGTTAACCAGCTTATGGTGTGAATTTCAGTTCTGCTCCAGTAAAGGATCAGCAGTGAAAGCGAATGTTGATACTGTTACATAAGAGAAAAAGAACAGCACACCATCAAGTACATCATCACAACCATCACAACCAGTACACCACTCACAACCACTTTAACCATCACAGCCACTACAACCATTACAACCACCACAACCAATACACCCAATACAACAATTACAACCAACACAACCATTACAACCACTACACCAGTCACAACCACTACAAATATTACAACAACAACCATTACGACCAACACAACCACTACATTCAATCAACAAACAACGACATCACAGCTGACAACACAACACAACCATTACATTACACCAGTACAACTACTACACCACTACAACCTTCCCACCAACTACAACCAATACAACCAGTAAAACCATTACAACCACCTACCACACTTCACCATGACACCATTACACCACTCACAACCACTACAACCATCACAACCACTACAACAATCACAACAACAAACCACACTTCACCACCAGTTAATAAATAAATAAATAAATGTATGAATTAATTTCTTTAATAAATAAACAGTTATTTGTATTTCATTATTTTAAGTTTTAAAGCAAATACAATTTATTAATAAATGAAGCAAATAAAAAATAAAATAAATAAATACATAAATTCAATTAAAACTATATTAAAATTAAATAATCAATTTAACAAATAAACAAATCAACATCATAAATATTTACATAAATAATAAGGTTTTATTTAAGTTTAATAAAAGTACATGTGCATCTCTCTCTCTCTCTCTCTCT
>JBCEWE010000447.1:68352-70852 GCA_039877035.1 Silurus lanzhouensis
TGTGTGTGTGTGTGTGTGTGTGTGTGTGTGTGTGTGTGTGTGAGAGAGAGAGATTGACAGAACGTGTAGGAGGCAAGCGAGCGTGATGAGTTATTCTGAGGTATTTCGGGTTTTTCTGTCTCTGGAAACAGAAGCAACGACAGAAACTCTGCCATGGAGACGAAGATCTGGAACGATGAAGTGCTCGCCTACAACTTCAAGAAAAGAAATTACAGAAAAGATCATGAATCTCGGTTCCAGATGAAGAAAGCGAGAGTGAGGACCGAGGCAGAAGCTCACTGCATCTCACTGGGAATTTCCTTTCCTTATTACAGAAATAAATCACACATTTATAGCAGGAGGAGATGCAGGCTGGAGAGGGTCCAGTAGATTACACACACTCTTTATTTTTATTATAATGTGTGTAACGGCCATATTGAGAGCAGAGTGAGGATTTAACCCTGAGTGTAACCCGAATACCAGCAACTTTTCCCCGTATCAAAACACAGACTGGGATTTTGGATAAAACTGAAAACAGCTCCATAAATCTCTGTGTTTGCGCTCCATCCTGACTTCTTTACACTGTTCTGTTCGCTGTAATTAGTTCACCTCATGGCATTTTGTCAATAAACACAGCTTGTGCAGCCAGTGGACAAGGAACAGGAACACGAGGAGCTCGTAAACATGCGATTTTCTTTCCTCCCGTCTGTAAGAGCTGTACGAGCGAACAGGAAGCGAGCGACGCGCCGCTGAAAAGCCGAGCCAGAGGCGATGCCAGGCTTTTATGAGGAAGAGATTTCTGTGGAAATGAAGCTCGCTGGAGTAGAAAGGCTTCTCTGCTAGAGATTACTGCTCTGTGCCCAGGGACGCTTTCACTCCCAGTGCTTTCAAACGCCGCTGCATTTTGTTTCTCACTCTCAGGAACGTAGGAACTTTACTGTCCATCGTAAAGACGTACTGAAGATCTGAACCCAATCATTTCTACATTTATTTATAATAATGACAATTTAATTTCTTTTGTCTGTTTATCAGATTATATTCAGAAACTATGTGTTGAAATAATACTAATAATAGTGTCAAATTATATAACAATCATTTATTGTGTGATTTAAATCAGAGTCACTAAAGTCAACAAATCAGGAATCCCGTCCCAGGAGCCCGGAATCTCATGGAATCCTGTTGCAACATCCATAATAATGATATGGTTTTATTTTAACCGGGTTTTTTTGTTGTTATTGTTATTTGTTTCTCTGAAACATCAGCAAATCAGTGTTTGAGTTGTGAGTTCAGATCTGAGATCAGGTTGAGGAGATCCTGAGTTTCATCATCTTTCTCTTTTACACTGAAGATTTTTGTGCAGATTTTTGACAATCTATAAAAGTCTAAATGAAAGAAGGTTTTTAAGGTGTTAAATCTGCTGTGAACTTCTGAACAGGAACTGACTCTTAAAATCAAACACACAAGATTCGCTTTGTTTTTCCTCTGAACTCTGGTTAAGGTTCAGAAGATGTTCAGAGATGTTTCCTGAGAACTGCAGAGCCGTTGGAAGCAGAGATCCTACAATCAATTCACTTTAGTCCTCGTGCCACTCAGAGCGAGCGATTCGAGTCCATTATCAGCTTCTGCCAACAGCATCCATTAAGTTAATGAAGCCTGCTTTAGACAAAAAGACACAAACAGCCGAGTGCAGAGAAATGACTGGAACGCTGGAGTGCATTCACTTCCTGCTGATCGGAAAGAACCGGGATTCTCAGGAATGTCCAAGTGAAGCCGATTGATTTCTCTCTGAGGCCTGAATATCTTTACATCTACACGACTTTCATGGAAATAAACAGTTACACTGCATCATGCTGTGGTTCTATTTAGCAGATATAGAGAGAGAGAGAGAGAGAGAGAGAGAGAGAGAGAGAGAGAGAGAGAGAGAGAGAAAGAGAGAGAGAGAGAGAGAGAGAAGAGAGAGAGAGAGAGAGAGAGAAAGGAGAGAGAGAGAGAGAGTGAGAGAGAGAGAGAGAAAGAGAGAGAGAGAGAGAGAGAGAGAGAGAGAGAGAGAGAGAGAGAGAGATGATCAGCAGGTCACATATGGACCTGTTTTTCTTTTCAGCTGATCAGTGTGATTTGGAACACAGCCTGAGAAAAGCGTCACATGTCTGCTCCTCTCTGTATCTAAATAGGTAGGTGGGATCAATTAATCACCATGGCGACAGGGAAACATCAAAAAACAGTAATGCTCATCTAGTTCAAATATTTCTATTGTCATGATGTCATGATGGTTATAATGTTTTTTTGACAATTGATTGTTCTTTACATTGTGGCTCCTTAATTTAATACCATAATAATAATAATAAAAAATATTTAATTTAAATAATATTAAAATATTATTCATGGTTTAATTTAGGGTAAAGAATTAAACAGCAAAACAGTCTACCAATCAAACTCCGCCTACCAAAGACGGTTCTTGCAGGAACTGACTCTTTGTTAATCCAGAAGGAGACCTGAGCGAGGATGACGGTCATGATACAGG
>JBCEWE010000447.1:73352-93352 GCA_039877035.1 Silurus lanzhouensis
AGAGAGAGAGAGAGATGATCAGCAGGTCACATATGGACCTGTTTTTCTTTTCAGCTGATCAGTGTGATTTGGAACACAGCCTGAGAAAAGCGTCACATCTCTGCTCCTCTCTGTTTCTGAATCTGAAGTGTTTCTCCTTCATTTCTCCGAGAAACAAATCTCAGTCTAGTTTTACAGACGATCAGGAACTTTGTTTAAAGTCTGAGCTGCTCTGATGACTTCCTGTTTAGAGGACAGAATAATGAGGACAGGAGTGGACATGACTCGAGGCAGTGAGAGAGAAGAACTCAAAGTAGCATGAAATTACTGCTGAGACTCAGTGACGTAAAAACACCATGTGAGATCTGTGAGACACTTTCATCTCGCAATTACCACCTCCATTATTATTATTATTATTATTATTATTATTATTGTTATTATTATTGTTGTTATTATTGTTGTTATTATTGTTGTTATTATCATTGCATATATGTGGTGTAACTTCTGAGAATTAAACGATAAACATTTTTTAAACTTATTTCTACATATATTTAAATACATTTAAAGAGCATGTAAATTGGTGAGGTGGTAAAATAAAATGTAATCATATAAATGAATAATAAATTAAATGTTATTACACTAAATAATTATAATCATTATTAATAATAAAGGAATAATCATGAAATAAAAAATAAAAGCTATATATATTCACACGTCTGTTTATTGTACGCACCATTTCCACATCAGACACGGGACCGAAGCTGGTGACAAAGATGTCCGTCTTTACTTCCGTTACAGGACCTGAGTACAAAATAATACATCAGACACGAGACTTCAGAAGAGTCTAAAATTAAATCCTGACCTGAAAATGAAGATCAGCAGGCAAATGTTCTCACCTCGTCGCAAAATAAACAACTTCTATATCATACAAACAAAAATACACAGCTGCTGTGCTCTGATTGGTCAGAAGATTATATTCATGTGTTCGTTCTGATAAGTTGTTGTTTCCATGGTAACGACTTGTTCACAGCGACTTGCTGTTTTTAACTTCAAAGTATTAATGTTGGATGTGTGAAAGGAGTCTCCAGTTTCAGAACTTTGTCACAAAGGTAAAGCTGTAACTTTATCTGACTATATAGAGTTTTTCATGCACACTATTTCTTTATTTTGCCTGTTCTGAGATTTTGCTTCACCCTTTTCGTTATCTTCATCACCTTAACCTTGTTTTGACCTTGTCGTCTCCATCATATGATTTCTCAGCTGGGTACGTTTTTATCTCTTATCAACTCGAAGAGAGAGAATGAAGGCATAAAGGGGGCACGTGTTAATACCTGCTTTAAAGTTAAACTGACAACAGGATCGATCGCTGCATTAAATGTAACTATAAACGGATAAAAAGTGCGTGTTCTATAATAAAATACAAATATAATGAGATTCTGTAGTTTAAGAAAAATAAAACAGTCAGACTTTATCACTCACAACAGACTTTATCACACACACACACACACACACACACACACACACACACACACACACACACACACACACACACACATACACACACAGGACATATCTATATCTATATGATCAATACGTCCATCAGTCTTTACCTCCAAATCCTGGTCGTAGTCTGTTGTCGTATCCATCCAGTAACCGGTCCAGAATCCGTGTGATGTTGTCCAGATAGACCTGAGAGCCGTTCGGGTCAGATTTGGACCAAACTTTCCCGGCGCTGGACGCAGGACACGTGACAACAACGTGTTATTTTCACAAACAAAAGCAACAAAAGTTGTTAAAAGTCATTTCCTAATAAAGCAGAATGATTTTTACTGACTTACCATGAGAGCAGTATGAGAGTGTGTATGAGAGCCATGGCTGGTCCTGAGCGTGTGTGTGTGTGTGTGTGTGTGTGTGTGTGTCAGCTGGTGGTGTGTACAGCTCATCGCTCAGAGGCGGATACAGGAAAGGGGCACGCTTTGTGAGATTTTTGTGCTCGGCTGGAGAATTGGACGTAAGAAAACAACGACGTGAGTCCATTTGCTCCGAGTGCAGCAGCCAGTTATAATCACATATAATCACTTTATATCCTGTTCTTATCCTCTTATTCACCTCTCATTAGGTTATCTTCTCACCTTTATATGTTTAAGTTGAGTCTAAAGTGTGTCAGACGTCAGGCTCAGAGTGTGTAAACTGACACCAAAGTGCTTTTACAGCTATTTTAAGAAACGAGGTGGAGAAGGAGCTCCAACATCTTCCTAAGAGGCTTCATTAAACACGTCAGAGAGTTATGACATCATCAAATATAACAGCCAACAGGGTTCTGGTATACAAATGAAGGCCACATAGCATATGATTAAAAGGAGTTGAGGCTGAGTTCGACACTGTGGTTCCTGTATTGAGATCTGGTTTAATATAATGTGGATGTTGTGTTAATAATGCATTATAAATGTTACATACACTATATTACCAAAAGTTTGCGGACACCTGGTCATAAGTATGCTACGTGCTTTTTGAGCATCGCATTCCACATTTAGTCCCAGTTTGCTCTTCTAATTCCCTCCACTCTTCTGGGAAGATGTTCCACTAGATTTTCGATTGTGCTCACGGAGATTTGTGTGAGATCCATTCAGCTACGAGGGTGTAGTAAAGTCAGGTAGGGATGAAGGTGAGAAGGTGAGGAGGTCTGGCGTGCAGTCAGTGTTCACACTTATCCCAAAGTTGTTTAATAATGTTGGAGCTGTATAGCAGGAGATCTTTCACTCCAAATCATGTAAAGTAGATCTTCATAGAGCAAATTAGTGCACAGGAGCATTGCCATGCTGGAGCAGGTTTGGGTCTCCTAGTTCAAGTGAAGGAAAAATTCCATGCTCCTGCATCCAAAACTACAATTGTGTGCTTTCAGCTTTGCACTAACAGTTTGGAGAAGAATCACATATGGCTGTGAAAGTAACATGTCCCAATTCTTTTGTCCATATAGTGTACATAATGCTGCATAGTGCTAGGTATCAAAACTGCTCAGCTTTACACGTATACATAATACATTACATAGCGCATTATAAAGCTGCTAGAAATGAACTCTGAATTTATAATGCATTATACATCCATATCTTACCTGGCATCCATAAATCCATAAGTTTTAAGAAGTTGTATGTAAATCCTGCATTTGTTATGCATCATAGTTTTATTAATAACATTTTATATAGAATACATAATGCATTATAGCGTTCTTAAAGCTTTTCTTAGCATAAATAGTGCTCCATGAATGACAGTTTATAAATTATGAATAAATTATGACACATAAGTGATTTATAAATGTTTCCAAAGAATCTATAATACCATCTATGGTATAAACCCAATAATCATAATGCATTATAAACACATTCGTAGCATCTTCATATTACGTGACATATACAGTATAATGCCTTATAATATAGTCATAAAGCTGCTTAGTGTGACATTCATAACTCTTTTCCAAGTATGAATTTATCCTTAATTCTTACATACATATAAGAAACATAATACATCATAAGGCCTTTCATTAGAGGGTAAATATCAATCATGCATTCATAAGGCATTATAAACCTGTTTATTATAAGCATACACGTTATAATGCAATATGTCACAGTTTTTACATGATGGCTTGTGGTCCAGGTTTGTGTGTTATAGAGCATTATAACATGTGCTTATTTTATATTTATCATAAGCAGATGTTATAATGCATTATGAAGCATGACATTATAAAGTCATGTACTGGAACTTTGTGTAAACAGAAATCATTCCTGCAAATCTGCAGGCTTTTGTTGTGACCTATAAGACATTATGTATGCTCTATAACATGTACATTATATACAGATATTAATGTTATTTGTATTTTATTACATCGTCTCAAATTTTCTCATCAAATTGTGCAACATATAGAAGTTATAATCTGTAAATCAGTGTGTGAAAGTAAAACCAGCAAAAAGTGAATGAGTCCTTAGTGTTTATCTTCCTGACAGGTGGAGTCTGAGGGAACTCATTAGAATATTAGGCCACACCCACTGAACCAGCTTCAGGTGTTTTATTTATTGATGTTTTAAATGATATAAACTTTGCTGTGTTTATAATTTGTGTGATGTTTCTAAAATTGAAGTAAACCAGGATTTTCATCAGACAATAAAACAGTAACAGATATGAAAGAGATACAGGAGAGCAGTTTAATTGCCTGGCATGAAACAGAAGAGAAAAGAGGTTTAGGATGCAGACGGCGGCCCGTCTGCCTCGGATTGGTCTCTGTGAAGCAGAACGAAGACGTTTTCTCTCTATTGCTTCATTCTGGAAGAGAATTTGATCTCGTTTGAAGCTGATTTGCAGCCGTTATGACGTCCCACAAGCACCCATTATATTTATGCCCAGGATAAAAAAACAGCTCAATTGTATCCAAAAGCATGAGCTGGGAGAAATACAGTGATGTGAGAAGAGGAGTGTGATCCTTCTTTCAAACCCAAAGCCAAAAAAAACCTCACGCAGTGTTTATTTAAACAGCTCAGGTTCTAAATTAAATCTGAAAAGGAGAGCAGGTCCAAGAAGAGATTTCCTGAAGCCAAGACCCTCAGACTTTTGGGTAAATAAAACTGCAAAAGGAGACGATTAGGACGTATAAATCCACTGCTAAGATTAGCTTCATGTTTCTAAACAGGTTTTTATGTGGATTGAACAGTAACTGAAGAATGATTTGTCTTTTTCTACTGAAAATCTGATGAAATGGAATAAAAGTTTCTGAAATGCAGAAAATGACAGATTTTTCCTTTTTTTTCATTATTTAGTGTCACATAACACGGAGGAAGTGCAGAATCCTCTTTTAGTTAGCAAAACATAATACAGAAAATAACGCAGGGACACGGCGCAGGGACACCAGGGACACGGCGCAGGGACACGGCGCAGGGACACGGCGCAGGGACACGGCGCAGGGACACGGCGCAGGGACAGGGAGAGTCAAACAGGAGACATGAGGTCAGCAAACGGTGAGTTTATATACAAGTGTTAATTCACAGACAGTGAGATTCTGCTGTGCAAACATGTAGCACAGCTCTAAGAGTTGCAGTGGCTGATGGGAAATGTATTCCGTGATCATGGTCTTGACCATTTAGAATAAGAATGTAGTTTGCAGTTTTCCTGTGTCTTGTTATGTTAATACAATTCAAGCTAGTTAGACTTAGCATACTAGCATGCCTGCTCGTCACTAAAATGTGTTTGTGAAGTGTATTCAGTGTAATTATCAGGCTCTTTAAACTCTTGTGTTAAATTCATCCATGTAGAACATTTTACAAAAGAGTCCAATGTTTTAAGAAACTTATTTTAATTTTGGAATTTTTCTGTTCTTATATTTTATTTACAATATTATTTTACCAATTAATGCGTTTTTCTTTTTTTTATTGAAAAGCTTTTGAGAGAGCATTTTGCACCTCTCCCTCATGTGGTGGTGTTAATCGCAGAGCTCGGAGTAAATATAACCGTCACATGAGAGGATTTTAGACCTAAATGGCACAGATTCAGGAAGCTGAGCAGGAAGTGGAGGCCGGACGCAGATCAATGAGAACTGGGAGGAAACCCAAAGCCGATTTGGCGAGCGCAGTACGAACTCGGGGGATAAAGGTGTGCCAAACGGGCGCTAACTCGACCGACGCCACGCTGCTGCGGCCAAATGTTTTTCTGTTCCCTCCGTATGGAGGTTGAGGCCCGATAAAACCACACACAGTATCAACTGAGGGGCACAAAGACACAAATACAGGAGAAGCTCTGGGTCTGGTGGGCTGAACTGTCCCCATTCAGTAATAGGACCAAAACTGCAATATGTTCATCATGTAATTAATAAACTCACAACATCGTTACACATCGATTTGTAGAATATGTAGATATTTAAACACGAGCCAGTGAAAAACCTGCACTTCAGTCAGAGTGTCTGTTATAAAGAACTAATCAACACCTTCTGACCAATCACCAATCACCTCCATTAGTGCATTATTGTCCGTCCTCCTCTCACCCAATCAGAACGCAGAGAGCTTGAAAGTTCTGTTTTAATAAATATAACATGACAGAGGTTTATTTGTTTTCTCAGGAACATGTTTTTTTGCAGCTGTTCATTTTACTCAGTGCTTCTAACAGACTGTCGCTGCTCATCTGTCATTTCCGTCAGTCACCGGTTTACAGAGTTATTCCTCCTGTGATCAATTCATTGCTGGTCAGGTTTGGGTTCTTCTATAGCATTAGCATTTTTATTCATAGCAGAATATCAATTTATTGAGTCACTTTAACCATATTTACTATAGAAATCCCCTCGACCTGAATGATGCCCGAGATAAACTGATGGAAGGTGCAAAGGGGTGCCAATAAAATCAGAATCAGAATCCAGTTTACTGGCCAAGTGTGTTGACACTGTTATTCAGTGACTTTACCTGCATATAGAAAGTGACTCATACCTACAGAAATGTCTATTCATGATATTCAACAACACAGAGCTCGCTTTCTTACTAACTTTATGCCTAATTAATATTTAAATATATTCGCATTTTATAGCTAAAATCTAATATGGGTATGGAGTAGTGTAATGGGGTGGGTTTATAGGGTGGTGTATGGAGTAGGGTAATGGGGTGGGTTTAGGGGGTGGGTTATGGGGTCTGTTTATGAGGGTGGGGTATGGAGTAGGGTTATAAGGTGGGTTTAGGGGGTGGGTTATGGGGGCTGTTTATGGGTGGTGTATGGAGTAGGGTAATGGGGTGTGTTTATAGGGTGGTGTATGGAGTAGGGTAATGGGGTGGGTTTAGGGGGTGGTGTATGGAGTAGGGTTATAAGGTGGGTTTAGGGGGTGGGTTATGGGGTCTGTTTATGAGGGTGGGGTATGGAGTAGGGTTATAAGGTGGGTTTAGGGGGTGGGTTATGGGGTCTGTTTATGAGGGTGGGGTATGGAGTAGGGTTATAAGGTGGGTTTAGGGGGTGGGTTATGGGGTCTGTTTATGGGGTGGGGTATGGAGTAGGGTAATGGGGTGGGTTTAGGGGGTCAGTTATGGGGTCTGTTTATGGGGTGGGGTATGGAGTAGGGTTATAAGGTGGGTTTAGGGGGTGGGTTATGGGGTCTGTTTATGGGGTGGGGTATGGAGTAGGGTAATGGGGTGTGTTTATGGGGTGGTGTATGGAGTAGGGTAATGGGGTGTGTTTATAGGGTGGTGTATGGAGTAGAGTAATGGGGTGTGTTTATGGGGTGGGGTATGGAGTAGGGTAATGGGGTGGGTTTAGGGGTGGGTTATGGGGTCTGTTTATGAGGGTGGGGTATGGAGTAGGGTTATAAGGTGGGTTTAGGGGGTGGGTTATGGGGTCTGTTTATGGGGTGGGGTATGGAGTAGGGTAATGAGGTGGGTTTAGGGGGTGGGTTATGGGGTCTGTTTATGAGGGTGGGGTATGGAGTAGGGTTATAAGGTGGGTTTAGGGGGTGGGTTATGGGTCTGTTTATGAGGGTGGTGTATGGAGTAGGGTTATAAGGTGGGTTTAGGGGGTGGGTTATGGGGTCTGTTTATGGGGTGGGGTATGGAGTAGGGTCATGAGGTGGGTTTAGGGGGTGGGTTATGGGGTCTGTTTATGAGGGTGGGGTATGGAGTAGGGTTATAAGGTGGGTTAGGGGGTGGGTTATGGGGTCTGTTTATGGGGTGGGGTATGGATTAGGGTAATGGGTGGGTTTAGGGGTGGGTTATGGGGTCTGTTTATGGGGTGGGGTATGGAGTAGGGTTATAGGGTGGGTTTAGGGGGTGGGTTATGGGGTCTGTTTATGGGGTGGGGTATGGAGTAGGGTAATGGGGTGGGTTATGGGGTCTGTTTATTAGGGTGGGGTATGGAGTAGGGTTATAAGGTGGGTTTAGGGGGTGGGTTATGGGGTCTGTTTATGGGGTGGGGTATGGAGTAGGGTAATGGGGTGGGTTATGGGGTCTGTTTATGGGGTGGGGTATGGAGTAGGGTTATAGGGTGGGTTTAGGGGGTGGGTTATGGGGTCTGTTTATGGGGTGGGGTATGGAGTAGGGTAATGGGGTGGGTTATGGGGTCTGTTTATGAGGGTGGGGTATGGAGTAGGGTTATAGGGTGGGTTTAGGGGGTGGGTTATGGGGTCTGTTTATGGGGTGGGTATGAGTAGGGTAATGGGTGGGTTATGGGTCTGTTATAGGTGGGGTATGGAGTAGGGTTATAGGGTGGGTTTAGGGGTGGGTTATGGGGTCTGTTTATGGGTGGGGTATGGAGTAGGGTAATGGGGTGGGTTATGGGGTCTGTTTATGAGGGTGGGGTATGGAGTAGGGTTATAGGGTGGGTTTAGGGGGTGGGTATGGGGTCTGTTTATGGGGTGGGTATGGAGTAGGGTAATGGGGTGGGTTATGGGGTCTGTTTATGAGGGTGGGGTATGGAGTAGGGTTATAGGGTGGGTTTAGGGGTGGGTTATGGGGTCTGTTTATGGGGTGGGGTATGGAGTAGGGTAATGGGGTGGGTTATGGGGTCTGTTTATGAGGGTGGGGTATGGAGTAGGGTTATAGGGTGGGTTTAGGGGGTGGGTTATGGGGTCTGTTTATGGGGTGGGGTATGGAGTAGGGTTATAGGGTGGTTTGTCTGGCAGGGTTATGATGTGGGTTTAAGGGGGGGGGGGTTATAAGGCAGGGGTTATACTGTAGGTGGGTTTGTTGTTCTTGTTATAAATTCAGATTAAATAAAACTTCTGAACACCACACATTTTACACATTTTACACATTTTCAATTAAATGTAGTTGAATGAATTAAATAATTTATTTTAGTTAAAATGAATAACAGAAGATGTGGGCACTGTGTGTGTGTGTGTGTGTGTGTGTGTGTGTGTGTGTGTGTGTGTGTGTGTGTGTGTGTGTGTTGAATAGTTAAAGTCATAGCCATAACACACGTTTAGTGAAACACAGAATGGTTTAATTTTTTTTCTTATGTCGATTTCACCTGTAATGTGGATCTGCATTTCTCCAAAAAAAAAAAAAAAATTTTTCCCTTCTGATCTTCACCAAAAGCCGACAGCATCCTGGTCTTCTGGTCTGGAGAAGGTAAGTAATGAAGTGTAAATTCTGGATAATAAACTTCCTTTTTTTTTTTTTTTTTATCTGCACCATGAAGCCAAACACACGGCCTGCGTTGGCACGTCTTCACTGCCAAACCCTAATCGATGCCAAAATCCACGTTCAGAAGCATCCTTGGTGCCAGGAACGGCACAGAGAACGGGCAAACCATGAAGAGAAACAGCGTGAAGGCCTCGTGACTGACACAGATTTTAGAGACACAAAAATAAATACAACGCAAATACAAACACAACGAACCCCTTCATTATACTGGGTCACTGGGTTTCATTTACACTTTTACAGGAACAAACACGGTTTATAGACAAACAATAATGTTCCCGGGAACTGTGGCAGTGACAGGAGGAACCCACACGAGTGCAAAGTCCTGGAAATCTCTTCACTACATTCAATTACAAATGAAAAGGAGAATAAATGGAGTGTTTTTATTACATCCTCATTATCATTTCCTACATTATGCTAACATGCTCACACTCTTACTACAATTCACATTTAGATCTTTTTTATATCATTTTTAGAATATATTTAATTTTTTATGCATTTTATATGATATATTTATTTATTTACAGAGAGTGAAATGTGTGTGAACACCAAGTCTTTTATGGTGTTTGATAAACACACGCATGTTCCTTTTGTTTATATGCAACAAACTCTGTAAAAGGCATAAAAACACAAGAGTTGGAAAGTGAATGAGTGGAGGAAGTTCTGTGGAGTCCAAATAGGAGATTTGTGTGTCCACCAGAAGAACGTGTGTAAGATGGAGAACAGGAGAGAAGATGTGATCAGACTCCCTCACCCCCACAGTCACACCGTGAGATTTGTTTTTATAGATGAGCAACCAGAAGAGGATTTGAGATATATAACTTAACAAAATGTTGTGCTTATGATCAGCAAACATCAGGAAATGTTTCTCTGCTCAGAGGAGACCAAAAATAAACTTTCAGTCTTGAGTGATACGTTTGTGTGAAATCCAACACTGAGACTATAAGCCACAGTGTGAAGCGTGGTGGGGAGAATATAGTGCTGTGAGGATGCTTTTTTATCAGCAGGGACACGGATCAGAGCTCAAGGTGAGATGATCAGAGCTCAAGGTGAGATGATCTGAGCTAAAGGTGAGATGATCAGAGCTAAGGGTGAGATGATCAGAGCTAAAGGTGAGATGATCTGAGCTAAAGGTGAGATGATCAGAGCAAAAGGTGAGATAATCTGAGCTAAAGGTGAGATGATCAGAGCTAAAGGTGAGATGATCAGAGCTAAGGGTGAGATGATCAGAGCTAAAGGTGAGATGATCAAAACTAAAGGTGAGATGATCTGAGCTAAAGGTGAGATGATCAGAGCTAAAGGTGAGATGATCAGAGCTAAAGGTGAGATGATCTGAGCTAAAGGTGAGATGATCAGAGCTCAAGGTGAGATGATCTGCATGGTGTTTTGTTTAAAATGTTTGTGTTTTACTTTTGCATAAATCAAGTAAATTACTCACTTTCTGCCATTTTCTGAATAACGTGGCGGAAAGCTTAACCTGATAACTTGTATGTAGCAGAACATTTTTTTTCCCGCATCCTTCCAGCAGTGCAGAGGGCAGAAGATCAGGAGAGATTTCAGATTTCATTGAAGGTGAGTTAGCGGTTGTTTGCTAGTAGGTCATGACCATTCAATCTCTCTTTTCTACAAACTTCTGCTGATTGTGTTTTGTTGCATTTGTCCAGAAAACTTGTAATTTTTATGTACACTCATTTTTAGCATGGTTACATCTAAAATGTTCTCATAGCTGAGAACAGCTCATGTAGATGTTCACGTTGTTACGACTTTGCGATGTTGCGATGCAGTTCACAGACTGTTCCTGGTCCATCATGATACTCATGAATCTGTTTTTTAATATCAGTTACAAATCTTTCACCCTGAACCACATAACATCAAACTACAGAAGATTACAAGGTAAAATAATTTTAGTGTTGGAACCTTGGAGCTTTTCATTTATAAAAATTGTACCAGGCACTCAGAACCTTAATTCACAGAACCCTGAACTTTAAGAACCAGGAATTTAGGAGTCTTGGAAACTTCTTGGTACTTAAATTCAGCAAAACCTTCACAATTGTTTTGTAGCTCTATGTTGTTGTAGCACCAGGTTTCTGAAAGAACGTTGTTTCATTTCACTGTGTACTGTTTCAGCTTCATATGGTAGAAACGGCAATAAAAGCTTCTTGACCTGACGCACACACAACATGGACAGACTCATTAGCTGTACATCTGCAATTGTAAACTTGCTCTTTTGTGAATTTGCTGCTAAAACTTCTGTTTACATTATTTACAGTATTTATTTTATATGGAGAATCTATTTGCACAGTGTTTACTGTGTTCACAAAAATGAGTTACACACAGTTTACTTTCTCTTTGTTTATGTCTGGGGTTTTTTTGCACTAAATGTTTATTTATGTTGTTTCGTATTGTGTTTTGTGTAGTTCAGAGTTCTTTTTTGTTGTTGTTGTTAATTTATGTTGTCTGACAGTGTGTAGGATTTTGGTCCTGGGGGATTGTTGTTTTAGGTCACTGGGTAATGCACTGTGTACCGTTCAAATAGCAATAAAAACAACTTGACTTTACTTATCACTTTTAATTATCAAATTATTATGAGATGCTTTTACATGTCTGCAAAACTGAAAAATAAATTAATGATTATTGATTATAAATAAAGCATTCTGTATCAAAGTCTATTATTATTATTATTGTGTGTGTGTGTGTGTGTGTGTGTGTGTGTGTGTGTGTGTGTGTGTGTGTGTGTGTGTGTGTGTGTGTGTGTGTGTTCTTTTGTCCCTTTTAACGCCGATCTCTTCCTCCGGCTGCTTGGAAGTCACTGTGCATGCGCAACACAGCGCTCTCACCGCACCGGGCAGCAGAAGTTGCATCTCTTCAGTCTTCATAGAAAAACTGAGAAATTTAAATAAAACTAAATAACTACATTTTAAAATTATAAGTAAGTAAAATCGTATTTTTTATTATTTTGAAGCATGGCGACTTTCCGGAGGAGGAGAAAATGGAACTGGGTTCAGATTTCGGTTTTATTCATGATGGTGGCTTCGGTTTGGGCTCAAAGGTAAGACACCTTACTGCACACACACACACACACACACACACACAAGTTAGTAACAGTTTTGTGTTATTCTTTATTGTAAGCGTTAATTAGAGGTTGTGTTTTTGCGTTATGGTGAAGTGTGAATGATCCGAGCAACATGACTCTGGTGAAGGAAACTGTGGACCGACTGCTGAAGGGATACGACATCAGACTCAGACCCGATTTCGGAGGTAAAAAATCTCTCCTACATTCTCAGTTTAAAGCGCGAGAACGCGCGCAGGTGTCCATAAGCGGTTATGAAGCGTGACAAAGCGCGCGCACGTGCGGACAGCTCAGGAGAGCATACAGTAGGAGCGGAGCGCGCGCGCGCGCACCTGGAGAGACTCTCCAGATAACTGAACACACACCTGGACTCTCAGATACACCACTCCGATCGATTATCGCGCGCTCACGTGGATGTTGACTCCAAGTTAAATATGCGATCCACTAAACATGCACATTGATCACATCTTGATCGTCTTCTTCTTCTTCTTCTTGATCATCTTCTTCTTCCTCTCCCAGGTCCTCCAGTGAGAGTGGGCATGAACATCGATATTGCCAGCATAGACATGGTCTCAGAAGTCAACATGGTAAGCAACCTGCCGTGGTTAAATCGCTCACCTCGATGTGGGACAAAACCGAAACTTCCTTTACACGTGGCACGACATGTGTGAAGAAGTGTGTGGATGCGGTGTACTGATGGATTGAGATGAAGTTTAAAGTGAACATTGTGATGATTGTAGAGAGATAATGAGAAGACTGAGCTCCACTACACGAACACCTGCAGCACTGACTTAAACATCTCGACCTTTATTGTGTCGGATTACTGCAAAACAATTAGAACATTCAAAAGTATGTTTGAGTTCAACGTGGAACCTTTATAGAGGTGAGGAACATTTGATCTTTGAATTCAGAGAGGAAACACATGTTCCTTCTTCATCTCAATCTTCATCTCTATCTTCTATCAGCCTCAATGAAGGAGGTAAAGCCTTTATATTATCAAAGCCACTGAAGGAGGTGTGGCTTAAATAATGTTTTTTGTGAAGCAGGAATGGGTTACAAATTTGTCAGTAGAAGTAAAAGAGGCATGGCCTACGCATCAGTGTTAACAAGGGAGGCGTGGCCTATTAATCTATCAGTCTTAATGATGGCCTACGTGTCCATGACAGTAAAGGAGAAGTGGCTGATGTGTCTATCATTGTCGATGAAGAGGGCATGGCCAATGTATCAATCATTGTCAGTAAAGGGGGTGTGGCCTTTGGAATACATATCTATTTTATTAGTCTCAGTGTGTGGCCTATATACCTGACAGTCTCAGTGAAGGGGTGTGGCCTACTACCTGTCAGTAGGTGTGGAGGTGTGGCCTACATACCTGTCAGTCTCAGTGAAGGAGGCGTGGCCTACATACCTGCCAGTCTCAGTGAAGGGGTGTGGCCTACATACCTGTCAGTCGGTGTGGAGGTGTGGCCTACATACCCGTCAGTCTCAGTGAAGGAGGCGTGGCCTACATACCTGCCAGTCTCAGTGAAAGAGGTGTGGCCTACATACCTGCCAGTCTCAGAGAAGGAGGCGTGGCCTACATACCTGTCAGTCTCAGTAAAGGAGGCGTGGCCGGCGTGGATTAACAGAAGTAACAGCTCAAATTTTTCAACTGAAACACCTTTAATCTGTTTAAAGTTTAAAACTTGGGTCAAATTTTACACCAACAGTTTTAAAGTTTTGAAGGTTAAATGATCTGGATGAAGACACACCTAATACGCTCAGGTCAATTCAGTGTATTCAGTGTTTTATAAACACCACTAACATTACATTAACCCTCAGAGGAGAAATTAGCATGTAGAATCATCATCATTAAAGTACCATTCAGGGAGATGGTTTCATATCTACAGAGTGGAATAAAGTCCTCGTGTTTCAGCTGCATGTATATTAAAGTTGTTGTTGGTAATTCTACACTGTGGGTGTTAATTCAGCTGATCCCTGTTTCCTGATTGTCCTGTTACACCTCCGTCCCGTCCTCAGGTGTGTACCTGATCCCTGTTTCCTAAATCTCCTGTTACACCTCCGTCCCCTCCTCAGGCATGTACCTGATCCCTGTGTCTTGATTGTCCTGTTACACCTCCGTCCCCTCCTCAGGCGTGTACCTGATCCCTGTGTCCTGATTGTCCTGTTACACCTCCGTCCCCTCCTCAGGTGTGTACCTGATCCCTGTGTCCTGATTCTCCTGTTACACCTCCATCCCCTCCTCAGGCGTGTACCTGATCCCTGTGTCCTGATTCTCCTGTTACACCTCCATCCCCTCCTCAGGCATGTACCTGGTACCTGTGTCCTGATTGTCCTGTTACACCTCCGTCCCCTCCTCAGGTGTGTACCTGATCCCTGTGTCCTGATTGTCCTGTTACACCTCCGTCCCCTCCTCAGGTGTGTACCTGAACCCTGTGTCTTGATTGTCCTGTTACACCTCCGTCCCCTCCTCAGGCGTGTACCTGATCCCTGTGTCCTAAATCTCCTGTTACACCTCCGTCCCCTCCTCAGGCGTGTACCTGATCCCTGTGTCCTGATTGTCCTGTTACACCTCCGTCCCCTCCTCAGGTGTGTACCTGATCCCTGTGTCCTAAATCTCCTGTTACACCTCCGTCCCCTCCTCAGGTGTGTACCTGATTCCTGCATCATAGTGTTGAAGTGCTCAGGAATTTATAGAGCTCCGCTTAGGCCAGGCCTGAGCGTGATTCAGAACTTCAGTGCTGAAATCTGTCGAGATAATGAGACCAGGCCGATGAGTGAAGCCAGCTGCTGTCCGAGTGTTTATAAGGATTAGATGATGGAAAGAGACGAGCATGCGGGGAGAGGGTTTGGATTTTTCTGTATGCAAGAGCACCCCCTAGTGATGTTAATGGTGTGTGTGTGTGTGTGTGTGTGTGTGTGTGTGTGTGTGTGTGTGTGTGTGTGTGTGTGTGTGTGTGTGTGTGTGTGTGTGTGTGTGTGTGTGTGGTATATTAGAACTGTGTGTTGACAAATTCTTGTTCTAATTTTAACTGTAACTTCTTAAAAAAAAGAGTAGATTTTTTTTGTTGTATTAAAAATGCAAATTTGTATGCATTCATCTTTACTTAAGTCATCCTAATTTGCATAAATGTAAATTTTCAATAAATATTTGTATGAATAAAAAAACCTGGTAAAAACTGATCTTGAATGGTATTCAGGTATTCAGAGCAGAACATCACCACTATTTCACCTATTCAGTCCCAGTCATAATGAAGGAGGTGTGGTTTGTGTACCTGTCAGTCATAATAAAGGAGGTGTGGCTTGGGTACCTCTCAATCATAATGAAGGAGGCATGGCTTGTGTACTGGTCTTTTGTCAGACCACATAAACATCTGATGATCAGAAATAGCAAAATCTTGCTGTGTGTGTGTGTGTGTGTGTGTGTCTGTGTGTGTGTGTGTGTGTGTGTGTGTGTGTGTGTGTGTGTGTGTGTGTGTGTGTGTGAGAGAGAGAGAGAGAGAGAGAAAGAGTTTAAATGATGTCATTACAAGGCCAAGGCCTCACTGCTCTGAAGACTCTGGATTTAACATTTATTTTGCGTCACAAGGCACACACACAAAAACACACACACACACACACACACACACACACACACACACACACACACACACACACACACACCTAACCCTGACACTGCTAGTGAGGAAGTAAAGCTGTCAAGGTGCTAAATACAAATGACTAATAAACAGACATATTCCAAAAGTATAAAAAATATAAAGTTAAATCAATCAACAAAAAAATAAATGCAAATAAAGTTCACCAAAAATGCAGAAATAAAATAAATAGATAAATAACTAATAATCATGTAATAATTGTTATTCATGTGGTTGTTGTTTAATTTATTTAAAAATATTTTTTTATAATTAATTAAATATATCATTTATATTATTATAAAAAATAAACATTATACTGTATGTGAATTATTTGTATAAATTATAATATGTAATTTATTCATTCAATAATTAACATTTCTATTGTCATAATTTCATTACCATTTCTTATAATTATACTGTTTACAAATTTAAAAAAAAAGTTTTTTGGACAGAATGAATATTTTTTGCATTTATCTTGTAGAAAAATAAGAATGAATATTATTTTAATATATTAAATAGATATATAATGGAATGTTTAATATTCTGTGAATTCTGGTGAAAATCCAGGCATGATGAAGGAAGGTTCTGAAAGCGTTATGGAGGAGATTGTGATTTCTGTTCAGTGTTTATTAAAGCGGTGAAAGTGGATGATTTGAACGGAGCGCTGTACTGTACAGGCAGACGTTTACAGCAGGTATGATGTGATTACTGCATGCTGGAGAAAAGGTTAAACATGATTACAGGCAGTGGAGTTGAGAAGCTAAAGCTTTCTGACATGCTGTTCTGGGAAGGTCATGTTCTTCTCACAGCTTCAGGCTGGTGGATGGAGATGATGCATGATGGAGATGTTCAAAATACAAATAAAATGATAAAAGTGAATCTAAAGGGCAAAAGTGTTCATGCAGAGCTGCTTTATTATTATTATTATTATTATTATTATTATTATTATTATTATTATTATTATTATTATTTACAAAATAGGTGGATTTTGTTATGTTGATCAAATCAGAACTTATCATTAGTGTAAAATCAGATTCCAATTGCTAATATAAAATTAGACTTCAGCATCCTGAAACAATCAGATCTAATCTTTGTGGTGCCGTCAATCCAATCAAGATGGTGCAGTTAGAAATGGTTGTTGTTCAGTCAGACCCAGTTGGTGCAATCAGACCTGAACATAATGGTACAGTTAGATCTGATAATGATGCAATCAGGTCTAATCTTAATGTAAATCAGATCTTATCATAGTGAAATAGTCAGATGTAAATTTGATAGTACAATAAGACCAGATAATTGTAATCAGACTTTTTTGGATGGCACAGACATATCTAGTCATGGTGGTACACCACAATCAGATCCTTTCATGATGCTTTTGTCTGATTTAATCAAAATGCTACAATTGTACCTTCACTAAGATGGACCACTGAAATGGGCATAATGGTGCAGTCACACCAGGTTGGTGCAACAACCTTCCCAGATGGTTGAATCTGATCTAGTTGAGATGGTACAATTCAGATCAAATCATGATGGTACACGGTCATGTTTGTTCAATAAGGTCCAATTCAGTTCAATTAGACCCGATCTTAATGAAATGATCAGATCTGATACAGTATCAGGTTGTGAATATTGAATATTTGTATCCTCACAGTATTTGGAAATCTTGAGCTCATGTGAGCTGCTGCTGCTGTTGCTGCTCCTGAAAAGTGGTGTTTTTTTTGTTGTTGTTTGCTTTCTGAAGAAAAAAAATCCCCTGAGGAAACTGGACTGCATTTTCACCAAACAGAAAAAGTGCGGCTGTCGATGAAGGTGAAGATAAAGGTGAGAGTGTGATCTTTATTGATCCAAACAGGTTTACAGAATACAAAAACTCATAGAGAAATCGTATTTATTGATGTTCTGAGGATAAGAAGTCATGACAAAAAAAAGCTTCTCAGAAACCCAAAGAGAGAAGGAGAACAGGAGAAATGGCAATCATCATGGTGGAGGCAACAATACGGCAACAATAACCACTCGATTAGTTATATATTGAGCTCAGATATAGAGTTTGTTCCAGAGTCCCAAACCTTGGAGTCCTGGTCAAGTCAGGAGTCTCAGGCAGTAAAGGATATGAAACTCTGTAGCAAATCCCAGGTTTGAAGCATCTGAGTCAAGGTGTTGTCTTGAATCATAAATCTAAATCGAGGTTCCCGAGTACAGAGTAGAGATCATCTTATCTCCAGAGTCCCAGTCTGTGCAGAACATCAAACTCTACTCCAGTCTTACAACATAGAGACCCCAACAAGTCCAAAGACGTGACTGAGTCAATTCTTGAGTCAATCAGAGTAGGTGTAATCAAGCTGTAGGTACCAATATAGTCTAGAATGCAAGGCCATAAAATCTCGAGTCACAAACTGAGAGGTCAAATCCAGAGACACAAACCAAAGAGGTTAAGTCAAATATTGAGTCAAAGTCATATCTCAAATGCATAAAATTAGACTCAATTTCAAAAACTCAAAAATCATATTTGAGTTAGAGTCATAGAGATCAAAATAACAGTCTAGGGTCTAAAGTATAAGTCTAGATTCATATCCAGAGCAAATCTTGCATCATATCCAGAGTCAAAACCACTAAACTATAGAGACCAAATTGAGATACAAACATCCAACCAAAGAGACCAAGTCAGAAAGAATCAGAACCAAAGTCCAGAAACCAAAAATATTGAGTCCAAGTCCGGACAATGTAGAGAACCTGGAGTAACAAACAACAGGAATCCAGACCTCCAAACGTTGGAGTCTGCTCTATATCCAGAGTCTAAAACTCTCAACTCAAAATAAATCTGAGTGTAGAAACTCCAAACTGTAGAGAACATGGTGAGTCCTAAACCATAGAGAAGGTTCCCACTCTGACTTCAGTGTGAGTGCTGAGATTAAACTGATCAGTCTTCAGATGTCACTGATGGACAGGTAGAAGGAGCTGCTACTGATGGAACACATGCATGTGTATACTGTATATAAAGAGAAAAAGCAGGTCTGAAGCTCAGTGTGAAAGTGTGGAGTCTATTAGCACGTTCTGGTTCACCCGGAGCTGAATTATGTGCTCGGTAACACTCATTCTCTCTCGTGTGTGTGATCGACCCAGCCGCTGCTTCAATATGCTCGAAACACAACTGAGAAACCTCCATATGGCTTTAATTAGATATGAATAAGGCAGTTTGCATGACGGCTCAGTGAGCAGCTGCTGTCAGAAAGAGTGTGGAAGACAAGATGAGGCACAGCTGATTGGATCTGTCGCTCTTCTTCTTTCACTTCTGCCTAATGTGGAAATATATTATTCAATTATATTGAATCTGTGTCTTATCCGAGTCAGAAGAACTTCATATATTTCCATTTTATTTTAGCTAAAAATCTTATCACCAATTATTTGGATCAAAGTGAAGATATGAACCTTAATAACCCTCGTAGTGAAGTTGGACTTGCAAACCTGAGAGAACAAGTTTAGTTAGTTAGTAGATGAATAGATAAACAGATGGATGGGTGGATGGATGGATGGATGGATGGATGGATGGATGGATAGATAGATAGATAGATAGATAGATAGATAGATAGATAGATAGATAGATAGATAGATAGATAGATAGATAGATAGATAGATAGATAGATAGATAGATAGATAGATAGATAGAGTTTTATTTGATATATAGTATGTGTAGTAAATAAATCTAAAGGCTATAGTATTAATGAAGGTTAATGAGTAAGTGCACTAAATATATTTAAATATACTCTGAATCTGGAACGTTTTCACTGCACTTCAATTTTCTTGTGTTAAAGTTTTATTCCAAAATAAATTTAGTTTAAACAGCGTGTTTAAAATCTTTGCAAAAAAAATAATAATAATAATGAAAAAATCACATGTACATAAATATTCACAGTCTTTGCTCAATACTTTGTTGAAGCCCAATTACTCAAGTCTTTTGGAGTTTGATGCTTCAAGCTTGGCACCAGTTTCTGGGGAGTTTCTCACGTTCTTCTATGCAGAACCTCTCAAGCTCCATCAGGTTGGATGGGGAGCGTCGGTGCACAGACATTTAGATTTCTCAGAATAACGTTGTGAAAGAGGTTTGTTGGAAATCTTATATCTATTTTTAATAAATTTGAAAAGAAAACTCGATGCTCTGTATACTGTATATATGTG
>JBCEWE010000447.1:105852-135852 GCA_039877035.1 Silurus lanzhouensis
TTGAGGGACATTATGGACGTTTTGGAACATTTTGGACTTCTGTATTTTTTTGGCTCTGCAGACTCGGGGGCTTGTAGTTTTATTCCTCTCGTTTTCTAAGCTGAAACTTCATGAAGGCATCAGCGCAGGAGAAATATCATGAATATGGAGAAGGGAGTAAATGTGGTAAAAACCCTGTGCAGCTTCACTGTGTGTTTTTTCTCCTCTTCGCCTCGAGCTTGCTCAGCTCCATGATGCTCATTACTGCGGAACATGTGACAGCCACCTCCACCGTGCAGTCATGGGACAGAGGGTCTGCAGATATTTCTGCAACACACACACACACACACACACACACACACACACACACACACACACACACACACACACACAGGTCACATGTACAATTTAACCTGAGAGACATTTCACCCTACAGACTGAAATAGCAGCTGTAGAGTGGGAGAGAAAAACAATGCTGTAATAAATCACTTCATTATGTTGAAGTATTTTTTTCCGAACGTCTCACTGTTTTTACACAAATCCAATTTAATACGATGGACATCAGCAGAGACACAGTGTGAGCTACAGAGCAGCATCAGGGTTTAGTGTAGAATACTTTTCTCTTTCACTAATTTCCCTGCTAAATTCTCTCATCCTCACTGCATTTAATCTTCACCTGTCTCACTGTGTCTCCTCTTCACCGTCTCACTGTGTCTCCTCTCCACCCGTCTCACTGTGTCTCCTCTCCACCTGTCTCACTGTGTCTCCTCTCCACCGTCTCTCTGGGTCTCCTCTCCACCGTCTCTCTGTGTCTCCTCTCCACCCGTCTCACTGTGTCTCCTTTCCAGCTGTCTCACTGTGTCTCCTCTCCACCATCTCACTGTGTCTCCTCTCCACCGTCTCACTGTGTCTCCTCTCCATCGTCTTACTGTGTCTCCTCTCCACCCGCCTCACTGTGTCTCCCCTCCACCCATCTCACTGTGTCTACTCTCCACCTGTCTCACTGTGTCTCCTCTCCACTGTCTCACTGTGTCTTCTCTCCACCGTCTCACTGTGTCTCCTTTCCACCTGTTTCACTGTGTCTCCTCTCCACCTATCTCACTGTTTCTCCTCTCCACCGTCTCACTGTGTCTCCTCTCCACCCATCCCACTATGTCTTCTCTTTACCCATCTAATTGTCTCTCCTATTTACGTCTCTATGTGTCTCCTCTGCAGGACTACACCCTGACCATGTACTTCCAGCAGGCCTGGAGAGATAAACGTCTCTCGTACTCAGAGATTCCTCTGAAACTCACTCTGGATAATCGTGTAGCTGATCAGCTCTGGGTCCCGGACACATACTTCCTAAACGACAAGAAGTCCTTTGTTCATGGTGTGACGGTAAAAAACAGGATGATCCGCCTGCACCCGGACGGCACGGTGCTCTACGGCCTGAGGTACGACCGGCGCTGTTTTACACCTTTATATAAGTGTGAATATAGTGTTTATAAACATGTCATTACAGACAGAATGAACTTTTTAGAGTTTAAATAGAATATAAGTTGCAGTGCGAGTAAAGAGGACTGTAATGCGCTCACCAGTGGTTTTTACACGTTAAAGTTTCGTGACATTATCATTGCTGGACGATCATTAGCTTATTATTAGCCTAGCATTAGCTTATCATTAGCTCAGCATCAGATATTGGAATTGAGATGGAGATTCTCAGTGCTGGAATGGAGTCAAGACTGCAGTATAAACGCTGGTGTTGAGGTTTCAGCGTGTGTCTGTGAAACACGACATGGTTCTAAAACAGAAACTATGGATGATGTGATATGATGCGTGATGAAATAAAAATCCCCGATGCTCACCTGCCTTTCCTGCCTTAATGTGAGTCTATAAATCATCTCAGTGTGGAACTGTCAGCAGGTAAAACTCATAATCACACACATAAATCATCATCTGTGTGTGTGTGTGTGTGTGTGTGTGTGTGTGTGTGTGTGTGTGTGTGTGTAAATGCTAATTATTTTATTATTCGTTTATATTCGCTAGTAAAGATTTATATAAAATTGACATCAATTACTTCATCATTAAAACCATCATTAGTGTTAATGTTAAATAGCATCGTGTAAATGAGTGTAAACACACACACACACACACACACACACACACACACACACACACACACACACACACACACATATCAGACTATATTATTGTGTACTCTGGTGTAAAGTGAAAGAAAGATAAATAAACTGAAACCTGGTCCCTCCTGTGGGCTTCTTCTCACAACAATCAGCAGGAGCTTCAGAAACCTGTAGAGGAGCGAAAGCTCACAACTCGCTCCAATCTTCTGTCAGGGAGCAACACGTAGTCACGACCTCGCGGTTACAGCGTTACGACTTACGTTACCTCTTTTTCCACGTAGATGAATACATTTGGGTTTTAAAAAAGGCTGTTGAGCAGCTGATCAGATTTCAGCAGGTGATGGTGCTCTGAAATGATGTGATGGAGGTGCTTGGCCTTCACCCGTCGCTGCTTCACTGTGAAAGAGTTGATGTGAAGAAGAGATTGGGGGAAAAGCACACATTCTCCAGCTGAGTTTATATTAAAGGTCATGTGTAGCTCAGAGGCTCAGGGTTTCGACTCTCGGTGGAGAAACGTTTGAATCATATTCAGCATGATTAATGTGAACAATATCCCACAAGGCCACTGTGTAAAACCCGTCCTCGATCTCTCACCTCTCACTCCTCGCTCAGCCACCCGACTCCTGCCTGCACTCCAGAGCAGGAAATAAACACGTGTGTACACCGAGCGAGTGTTTATAGAGTCTCAGTGACTCTCAGGTCCAGCGCTCGACCCTCGTCTTGTCTCGTCTCGTCTCGTCTCTGCACGCCGGCTTTAACTCAACACCACACTGAGCTCGTAAATCAGGTCAGAATCCAGAAATCAGACAAAAGTATCAAATAAACTGCATTTAATAAAATGAAGAAAAACGGATGCAATTTAACAGAATTGCAGCAGCAGCATGAGAACATCTAATGTCACATCAGTTTCAGACTAAAGACAACGCCTGAAAAAAGAACTTCTCATTACTGCTGACTCGTTAGTCCTGACTTATTACTGCTGACTCGTTAGTCCTGACTTATTACTGCTGACTCGTTACTGCTGACTTGTTACTGTTGACTTGTTAGTGCTGACTCGTTACTTCAGACTCATTACTGCTGACTCGTTAGTCCTGACTTATTACTGCTGACTCTTACTGCTGACTTGTTACTGTTGACTTGTTAGTGCTGACTCGTTACTTCAGACTCATTACTGCTGACTCGTTAGTGCTGACCCGTTAGTGCTGACTTGTTAATGCTGACTCATTAGGCCTGACTCAATACTGCAGACTCGTTATTGCTAATTCGTTACTACTGTCTTTTTATTGCTGTCTCGTAAGTTTTGCCTCATTACTCCTGACTTATTACTTTTGCCTCATTACTGCTGACTTGTTAATGCTGACTTTTTCTGCTAACTCATTACTGCTGACTTGTTACTACTGACTCTTAAGTGCTGACTCGTTAGTGCTGACTCATTAGTGCTGACTTGTTAATGCTGACTTTTTCTGCTAACTCACTACTGCTGACTCGTTACTACTGACTCTTAAGTGCTGACTCGTTAGTGCTGACTTGTTACTGCTGATCGTTAGCGCTGACTTGTTACTGCTGACTCGATACTGTTGACTCGTTACTGCTGACTCGTCTCACTACTGCTGTTTAGTTACTGCTGACTCTTAAGTGCTGACTCATTAGTGTTGACTCGATACTGCTATCTTAGTGCTGACTTGTTACTGTTGACTAGTTTTGACTCGTTACTGCGGACTCATTATTGTTGACTTATTACTGCTGACTCGTTACTGCTGACTCGTTAGTCCAGACTCAATACTGTTAACTTGTTACTGCTGACTTGTTAGTGATGACTCGTTACTGCTGACTCGTTACTGCTGACTCGTTAGTCCAGACTCAATACTGTTAACTTGTTACTGCTGACTTGTTAGTGATGACTCGTTACTGCTGACTTGTTACTGCTGACCCATAGGTGCTGACTCTTTAGTGTCATCTGATTTGTTATTATTTTATTATTAGTTAGTCTCAGTTTATTAGTGCTGACTCGTTAGTGATCTAACTCATTAGGATTGATTCGTGATTAGTGACGACTCATTAATCCAGATTATTCTTCATAAATAAGCAGAGTTCAAAATATAAACCATCTCAATGCTCTGCTGAAACACTGAATGCTTCTTTGACTTCTTGACCTTAATCTAGTGCCCTACAGTGCAGTACCCAAATCTCATGGAGCACAACGAGAATACTCACTACAGACAGACAGACAGACAGACAGACAGACAGACAGACAGACAGACAGACAGACAGACAGACAGACAGATGTGCAGACATGCTTTACACATCCAAACAATAAAATCTTTTTATTATCTGTTAGATTTCACCTCATTGCCCCACAGTTTTTGTCCGTCTGCCTCTATCCTCAGCACCAATAACAACAGAAACCCAGAGGACGAGTTTGTAAAACATCCTTGACTTCTTTGACTCAGCTGTTCAAGCTAAGCACGTGCTTGATTAAATAAATATGCATGAGAACGCCTCGTAATTAGCCTGAGATATGAACTTTATGTACAGTATAATTAGTGTGAGAGCAGGAGCAGGGAGAAGCTGAAAGACTCCATCAGACAGAAGATCAGATCAATCAGGGACGGAGTCGAGGGAGAAACACGAGTGATAATGGAATTAGAACAATGTACGAGATTCGCCCGCGTGTCCTGGTGAAGTGTTAAACTCAGGGTTCTGCTTCGGCTTTCACCCTCTTACATCAGATTTACAGCGAGTCAGTCGAGTCAGTGCGACGAGGCACTAATCACTGCTGAGGCCCAGAAACAAAAAGATTTTAACTACAGTTCTTATTTGGCAAATCCGGTGGATCAGATTTCCCGAGGCAGGAGACATGTTTCACTCATTTGGACATACAGTTGGACATAATGGAAGCAATTCATATCACAGTAACAATGTAGGACTAGAGTTTGGAAGAAATCAGACTTACAGGATTAGATTTAATCACAGAGAGATTTTATTCTCAGATAGGTATCAGACTCAGGAAGGGATTAGACTCATATAGACATTAGACTAAGGCATGGGTTATAACCAGGATGGTATCAGACTCAAATATTAGACTCAAGTAATTATTAAACTAAGGCAGATATTACACTCAGAAAGGTATCAGACTCAGCTAGACATTAGACTAATGCAGGGATCAGACTGAGATAGACATTAGACTTAGGTAAGCATTAACACTTAGGTTACTATCACACTCAGGTATCAGAACCAGTTTAGCTCGTGTTTCTGAGCGCTGGTTCAGTGATGATGGACGAGGCTCGTGTATAATCTGATATTTTGCAGATTCTGAACTGAAATGATAATGGTGTTAGTTATAAATGATACATGAGCACAAACACTTCCCCTGATATCGTTTCTCTATTTGTTCATCCCACAGAAACGTTAGAATTCCAGCATTATTTCTTGTCCAGCAGATGATAAAAAAATGTATTGATTCCTTTCAGGCATGTGAGTAGAGACAGGGTTTGTTCTGACAGTCTGATTAGCCACCGAGACGTCTTAATATTATAACAACTTCACCCGGGCAAATCCCATTTCCATTTATCATTCAGAGAGCTCAGCTCGGCTTGTCTCAGCTCGTCTCACCTCGGCTCGGCTCGGCTCGGCTGAAAGGGGAAAATAAACGAGACGGATGGCGCCATCAGCGAGCCGTAACGATCATTAATGAGTTTAAACCGTCATAACCATCATTTCAGTGATACACGAGCTGCTGACTGGTGCTGTTAGTGTTACATCATCGTGAAGTCTCGAGCAGTGTCGCATTAAACACACACACACACACACACACACACACACACACACACACACACACAGCAGTAATCAGCGTGAGATATTTGAACCTGGACCTCTTTAATAGAAGCTCAGCATCAACTTTCATCTCGTTTAAAACCTCACACACTTTTATTTTAAATCTGATTGTTAATTAAAGATTATGACATTTTTATTATTAAATCTCTCTGCAGTCTCACACGCAAGCATTTAGGGAACATTATGTGCACTCTCTAGGGCCCTAATGTCATCATTTACTACACACACACACACACACACACACACACACACACACACACACACACACACACACACACAAACACACTGAGCTATTATAAAGCCTGTTGATTAAGGATCAAATTGTTGTTCTTCATGCCATCTCTTTCTGTTTTACTGCTGTCTCAGTTTTGTCTGTACACCGTCTCACTGCGATCTTACTGTCATCTTACTTTCATCTCACTGTTGTCTTACAGCTGTCTCACTACCTCCTCTATAAGAGCACCGCTGTCTCACTTCCTAATTTACTGAAATATTACTGCTGTTTTGTTCCGCTCACAGCCAACTGCTGTCTCTGTACCATCTCACTGTTCTCTCACTGTTGTCTCATTACTGTCTTACAGCTAAGACTCACTGCTCTCTCACCTCATTCTCGCTGAATCCCACTGCTGTCTCACGGCAACCTCACTGCTGTTTTACTGCTGTCTCACTACCATCTTACTCATTCTCACCTCTGTCTCACTGCTAATTTAATGTTGTGTCACTGGCATCTCACTAATGTCTCACTTCTGCATGATTGATATTTTATTGGGGTTTTTTTTTCTGATTTATTTTTTCTAACTAAGTTTAAATATAACTCTGTTTCTGCTCCTTTCTTCATACACACTTCATCTTACAGTTCATTATTAAAGTTTAATACAGAATTACAGACAGTCCACATGAGCACCTTCCATTCCCTGAGCTGGTGCTGACCTCATCTGTTCTTCTGCCTCGAGCTGTCCTGTGGTCTGCAGATATCACCTGAGGGACGTCCTCAGCAGCCCCGTCCGAGTCCAGCACAAGTCACAGCTGAAGCTGCAGTGCATTGTGGGTGCATGCAGTTTGTTATTTATCTTCATGCTCTTTTCAAGTCTGTCCTCCTTTCTGCTCGTCCTCGTACCACGTCTTCCACAGCCGGTGTGTCAAAAAAAAAAAGATTCCAAGAGCGAAGTAAAAGTAGGACAAGGACTTTTCACTCGTCTCTCAATCCTGACTGCAGGAACTTTGAGATGTGGAACAGATCGGCTTTGTGTCCTGAACAGACTTGCATGAAGGTTTAAACACACGCCAGGAAAATGATATGAAATGAAGATGTGGTGATAAATTCTGTGGTTTACTGATAATCATTCATCTCATTATTCCACACAAACCAGTGGCTTTACTGCAGTCTGAGAAGATTCAAAGAATCCTTTTTCAAAATGAGCAATTTAATGTTACGTCATTTAGATTTATACAAAATATGGAATAATTTGTGTGTGTGTGTGTGTGTGTGTGTGTGTGTGTGTGTGTGTGTGTGTGTAGGATCACCACGACTGCAGCCTGCATGATGGATTTGAGACGATATCCACTGGATGAGCAAAACTGTACTCTGGAAATCGAGAGTTGTGAGTGATCATTCTCCATCTCTCTCACTGTCTCTGGGGCCGGGCTTTGTAAACTATGCAAATTAGTAGTTCTAGTAGTAGCAGTGGTAGCATTACGCTCTGCTTGGAAACAGCTGCAGAATCGCAGTGCTACGCTAGCTAGCTACCCAAATAAGTACATTTTCACAATTGGTCAGATGGTGGTTGTCATGGTAACAATAAATGGATTATATTCCGACAGGTTTTTAGTTATTCACATTTCTGAGGAACTCCAGAGTGACTTACATTTTATCTCACACAACCGAGCAGCTATGGGGTTAAGGGCCTTGCTGAGGGGCCCAGGAGTGGCATGGTGCGAGAGGGATTCAAAATCATGACCTTCTGATCCAAAGTCTGATATATGTATTTTTTTAATGAAGTCAAGTCAAGTTTTCACAACAGACTTTGTCTCAAAGCAGCTTTACAGAAATGTAAGAATTCAGATGAATGATGTGCATTTATCCCTGAAGTGCGTGGGCTCAGGAACGCAGTGGAACACGGTTTTAGTTATCGCTGTCCTGCAGATCTTTAAAAATAACTCACATTACACATCAGAGTAAACCAGACAATAACCCCAACACAGAACCTGAACCCTTATACCCAAACCAAAACCTAATGCAACCCCCCCCCCCCCCAAACTAAACCATTAACCCCCAATCCCTAACCCTCAAACCCTGACCTTTAAACCCTAAACCCCTCACCCATCCCCTTAAACCCTAACCCCCAAAACCGTAACCCCTAAACCCGTAAACCCTAATCCTTAACCCTTAACCCAAACCCCTCACATGTGTATTGACCCAGACAGATACGCTTCTGAGAACTGACGCAGACATGCACCGTTGCTTTTATTTTTAAAGTAATATAAATGAAGCATGAGAGCACAGAGCCGCATCTCCTCAAACACCTCCATCTCAACAGCCATGTTCCTAAAACTGTCAGTAAACACGGTACTGATGTGGATGACAAAAGTGATGCGGGAGAATAAACGTCATGTTATGAAGGGGAACACGTTGGGATCTGTTACCATGGTAACTCGGGTTAGCTGTCACCAGGCACGGCCTGTTCGCTGTCACTTCCTGCTCGATTAGCGTTATATTATGTTTTGATTAAAAAGTGCATCGTTGCCTGCAGAATTTAATCTTGAAAATCCATTTCATCAAATTCCAGTGAGGAACATTAATGGCACAGGCTCAGGAGGGCGCCATACACTGAAACGGGATGCTAATTAAATGCCTTTTCTGGTTTGTATGTAATTGGACTCAGACTCGGGCCGTAATTTCTGCGTGACCTTGAGACCGCGAGACTGCGATTGTTTACTTTGTCTGACAAAATTGATTTCCTTCTTTAACCACGAGGACGTGATCGTATAAACAGAGCAGTCGGTCCTAATAACCAGCCCAAGGTTCGTTTATTACAAAACAAATTATCGTCTTGCTATTTTATTAAAATGACTTTTCAGGCGAGGACGGTCGACTGCGTAGCGTCAGACGCATTATCACAGGAACACGATGGATATGAAACGAGCAGAGGATTTTAATGCAGGAACACGGTTCCATCTGCTCCTGCAGAACATTTCTTTTTGCTCTCTTAGAAAACGATGTTAAATTGACCCTGCTTTGTGCGAGCGCTCGAATGCCTTTTAGAGAGCACACTCAAATGAATGTGGCTCACTCGCCGACCTTTCTGCACCCTCGCTCTCCAACTTTCTCCTCCTGCTGCCAGATCATTTGCAAAAATATTCGGAGAAAGAAGAATAAAAGTAGCAGTGCGGCTTTACGAAGCGAAGGCATTTAGAAAGCAGGTGAAATCTGCAGACTAAACAAGAGCGAGCGGTGGAGTGCTTGTTTCTGCAGCCGGTAAGAAATAAGAAAGAAATGTATTTTCCACGGTATTTGTTCCACCTGACAACGTTAATCTGGGCTCCGGGTTCCAGTGTGCGTATATTAGATACATTTTCTGCGCTGTTGAAACATAACCGGAGGAACCAGGCAGCTGTTGGATCCAATTTTACACCCTGTTTACACCCTCGCTGCTGTGAGGATGTGTGTTTATGCTGAGTTTCCCTCTGTGTTAGAAGTTCCTGATCTCCATGTGTGCCTTGTTCTCCCAACAGGAGTAGGATTAAAGTAGCTTTGAACTCTGTATCAAAAATGTATTTATGTCTCTGTCTCTGTCTCGGTCTCGGTGCAGGAGACGCACCTCCGTCTCTTCTCTCTCATGATGAATTCTCACTTCATGGGATGTTTCGGGATCACGGACGAGCGTCAAAATCGCTCTTTTTCAGCAAAACTTTTAAACTTTTATGTTTTTTTACATTTTGTTACTTATTTTTAAAGAAATTAAACTGAAGCAGAGTCGAAGAAAGTGTGTGGTCTTAAAATATTCTTAGCTGAGCAATCGTTTCCTCTTAAACATAACCAGAAGCAAGCATTATAAAGAGGATGCTAACACACAGACTAGCTTTATAACATGGAGGCTAACACACAGACTAGCTTTATAACATGGACGCTAACACACAGACTAGCTTTATAACATGGAGGCTAACACACAGACTAGCTTTATAACATGGAGGCTAACACACAGACTAGCTTTATAACATGGACGCTAACACACAGGCTAGCTTTATAACATGGAGGCTAACACACAGACTAGCTTTATAACATGGAGGCTAACACACAGACTAGCTTTATAACATGGAGGCTAACACACAGACTAGCTTTATAACATGGAGGCTAACACACAGACTAGCTTTATAACATGGACGCTAACACAGACTAGCTTTATAACATGAAGGCTAACACACAGACTAGCTTTATAACATGGAGGCTAACACACAGACTAGCTTTATAACATGGACGCTAACACACAGGCTAGCTTTATAACATGGACGCTAACACAGACTAGCTTTATAACATAAAGGCTAACACACAGACTAGCTTTATAACATGAAGGCTAACACACAGACTAGCTTTATAACATGGACGCTAACACACAGACTAGCTTTATAACATGAAGGCTAACACACAGGCTAGCTTTATAACATGGATGCTAACACAGACTAGCTTTATAACATGGAGGCTAACACACAGACTAGCTTTATAACATGGACGCTAACACACAGGCTAGCTTTATAACATGGACGCTAACACAGACTAGCTTTATAACATGGACGCTAACACAGACTAGCTTTATAACATGAAGGCTAACACACAGACTAGCTTTATAACATGAAGGCTAACACACAGACTAGCTTTATAACATGGAGGCTAACACACAGACTAGCTTTATAACATGGACGCTAACACACAGACTAGCTTTATAACATTGAGGCTAACACACAGACTAGCTTTATAACATTGAGGCTAACACACAGACTAGCTTTATAACATGGACGCTAACACACAGACTAGCTTTATAACATGGAGGCTAACACACAGACTAGCTTTATAACATGGAGGCTAACACACAGACTAGCTTTATAACATGGAGGCTAACACACAGACTAGCTTTATAACATGGACGCTAACACAGACTAGCTTTATAACATGAAGGCTAACACACAGACTAGCTTTATAACATGGAGGCTAACACACAGACTAGCTTTATAACATGGACGCTAACACACAGGCTAGCTTTATAACATGGACGCTAACACAGACTAGCTTTATAACATAAAGGCTAACACACAGACTAGCTTTATAACATGAAGGCTAACACACAGACTAGCTTTATAACATGAAGGCTAACACACAGGCTAGCTTTATAACATGGACGCTAACACAGACTAGCTTTATAACATGGAGGCTAACACACAGACTAGCTTTATAACATGGACGCTAACACACAGGCTAGCTTTATAACATGGACGCTAACACAGACTAGCTTTATAACATGGACGCTAACACAGACTAGCTTTATAACATGAAGGCTAACACACAGACTAGCTTTATAACATGAAGGCTAACACACAGACTAGCTTTATAACATGGACGCTAACACACAGACTAGCTTTATAACATGGACGCTAACACACAGACTAGCTTTATAACATTGAGGCTAACACACAGACTAGCTTTATAACATTGAGGCTAACACACAGACTAGCTTTATAACATGGAGGCTAACACACAGACTAGCTTTATAACATGGAGGCTAACACACAGACTAGCTTTATAACATGGAGGCTAACACAGACTAGCTTTATAACATGGAGGCTAACACACAGACTAGCTTTATAACATGGAGGCTAACACACAGACTAGCTTTATAACATTGAGGCTAACACACAGACTAGCTTTATAACATGGAGGCTAACACACAGACTAGCTTTATAACATGGAGGCTAAATCCCAAATGATTTGGTTTGGGGTTTTTTAATTTAAGCTCCTCCCACTTTGCTAACACGAGTGTGAGTGTTTCTAGCGTTAATGTGTGTAAATGTTCGCATTGCAGTCAGGAGCAGTGAGTAAAAGAAAGGAAGAAAAGAGGTCAGGTCAGGATTAATGCTCAGTCTTCTCTCACTGCCTCGTCCTTGGCAGAAAAAACTGGAAGGATTTCAGCTTTTCCTCGTGTTCCAGCTGCATTTCTCCACAAGCACATCTGCCCTTTCTTAATCCCCTGTCAGTGAAGGATTTAAGGGGGAAGCATGGTGTCTCTCTCTTTCTATTTCTTTCTCTCACTTTCTTTCTTTCCTCTCTCTCTTTCTCTCTCTCTCACTCTATCTATCTATCTATCTATCTATCTATCTATCTATCTATCTATCTATCTATCTATCTATCTATCTATCCTCCTTCCTCCTATTCTTGATTTAATGCCTTCTCTGTCTTAGAGTGGATTATGATGTGCTGAATCTTGTGTTTTTTCTCATTTCTGTATCTGCTGAAATAAACATAATGTAATCTGCTGACTCTAGTGGACAAACTCAAATATCTGACTCTAATTAACTGAGTTTAATTGAGGGACTTTAATCAACTGAATCAAATCTATTGACTCCTATCAATAAAATGAATCATTTGACTATAATCTATTGACACTAACCAACTCAATGCAGCAGGTTAAATCAAACTGACTCCTTCCCATTGACTCCTACGAAATGATTCTCTATCTAACAGTCACTACTCTTCTTTTTAAACGATGTATATTTTATAAGGCTTCTTTTAAGGGAAAATGGGTGGAGCTATAAACTTCTGTTAATGCTGTATCTACAGGTTTTAAATATTTTTACCATCAAAAGTTTTAATCCCAGGTTTAAAAACACAATTATGAAATATAAACGTTCTCACAGATCGTCACGACACATGGTCTGAAACCCTACACTTGGTACATGTAGGATGTTCTCTGATCAGATGTTCCGCATTCCTGGCTGTGAAAAGGTAGTTTTCAGCTCTTCTCCCTAATGAACCCCAGCGACACCTCGTTATACCCCACACTCCTCCTCGGCCTCGTTACAGAACATTGCAGAATTAATCACAGCTTCTCCTTTTTTTAATAAGAATCTGAACAAAGCTCCTGATCTGCATGATGAGCGAGAGTAAAAACTAAATTTCTCCAAAAGACCTCGTGGTGTGAACAACTCTGAGATGATCTATCCTTTTTCTGTCCGCAGACGGCTACACGACGGACGACATCGAGTTTTACTGGCGAGGTGATAACATTGCGGTGTCTGGAGTGGAGAGAATCGAGCTGCCCCAGTTCTCTATCGTCGACTACAACCTCATAGCCAAGAAGGTGGTGTTCTCTACAGGTGAAGACGAGAGATTCACAAACAAATCTGAACAAATTATTTAGGTTGATGTGAAGAAAAGCAGATAGACAATGGAATAGCTCCAGGTGTGTTTTATCACGAGTTCATTTGTGACATTTCGTACCTTCTTAATCTGCTTTAGAGCATCAGTTGTCTTGTGCAGAGGAAAGTATGAGTACAGAATTAATATCCCGATTGGTGCTGCTACAAGTACAAATCCATATTATGGCAAGAAACACCCAGTTAAGGAAAGAGAAAAGATCCATCATTATTTTAAGAAATGAAGCTCAGTCTATCCCAAACATCTCGAGAACTTTATCTTTATGTATCTCTAAGTGCAGTCTCCAAAATCATCAAATGCTATGAGGAAAAAAAACTCTCATAAGGACTGTCCCAGGAAAGAAAGACCAAGAGCTACCTCTGCTGCAGAAGACAAGTTACCGTTTCTTTACGTACAGAGGGTGAAGGATGGTTCCTGAATGTGTGGTTCCCACTGTGAAGCATGGAGGAGGAGGTGTGATGGTATGGGGTGATTTAGGTAAAATTAAGGACATTTAAGCAGCATGTCTACCACAGCGTTCTGCAGTAAAATGCCATCCCATCTGGTGTACGCTTAGTGAGAGCACCTTTTATTTTTAACAGAACAACGACCCCAAACAAACCTCTAGTTTCTGTAAGAGATATTTGTTCAAGAAGGAGAGTGATGGAGAGCTGCAGCAGATGACCTGGCCTCCACAATCACCCCATCTAATCCAGGTGAAATAGTTTCGGATGAGTTGAACCGGAGAGTGAAGGAAAAGCAGCCAACAAGCACTTAACACCTATGGGAACTCCTCCAGATTGTCGGAAACCCATTCCAGGTCCATAAGGCGACTGGGAGAATGCCAAGAGTGTGCAAAGCTCTCATCAAAGCAGAAGGTGGTTACTTTGAAGAATTGAAAATATATAACCTATTCGAGGTTCTTTAACACTTTTTTGTTTTCTATAGAATTCCAATGTTGTTCTTTCATACTGTAGTTTGGATTCTTCTGTGTTAATGAAGAGTAAAGAAAAACCTCTGAAGGAGAAGGTTCTTACATGATTTCTACATGATATAACTTTTGCTGCTGAGGTTCTGGATATGGATTTGCCTGAAGGTGTTGATTAGTTTTCTTATATTTCAGCACCTTTATGCTTGTGATCTTTCCCGGAGCAGCAGCTCAAACACAGTGGATTCCAAAAATGAACACGTTTATGTGAAGATTAGTAGAAGGAGTCTCTAGTGTCAGAAATAAAGGTGTACCAGACATCTTCAGAATAAAGGAGTTTCCACATCTAAAGTGTGAGAAATAAAACACTTGAGGATGTGCGATTACAGGAAAGGAATCAACTCTGTAGTGAGAACATTTACTGTAATTAAACTCGAACCTGATGTTGCTCGTTCCTTCTCCTCACCTCTGTTTAATGTTCTACAGAAGGTTTCTGCAGACACGTCCCCACAGAACACGCTTTAAATTATCTTTTTTTCTCGAACCTTTCTCCTGAATCAGAGGAAGGTTCTGTAATGACACCTCATCAGTCTCCTGCTTCAGGATCCTCACAGGATTTGTTCCTTCTCCTCGCCAGGTTCTCCTGGAGTTCTCCTTACATCTGGAGGTCACTTGGGTCCAGTGCAAATGTCGTTGAAAGGTTTTTTTGTTTTGTTTTTGCTGCATTTAGCATCTGAGCTAAATTACCTTAATGAGTCCCCAGAGAGAAAATAGAGGGAAAAAGTTCAGTCTGAACATCCAAACATCATTACAGGCGAGGATATCTTCTACCTAAAATAAATCTCATTATGTTAATAATCTCAAAATGTTGGAATATCCCTCACAATTCTGAGATCATTCGCCATGATTCTCATCTTCAGTTCAAGAAAATATAAAAATAAAACTGAGATTATTAAAGTATTAAAATACACAACAGACGACAGACAACAGTACTGTCTTGTAAACAGAGCGAATCTCCAAACTTTGTGATACTCACTCATACGTTATATGTAGAAACAAATATCATATCAAAATGTGTGCATTAATACACACCTGCACTACTGTCAGAACATCTGTTATAGATCAATAATCAACACAAGTCCTAAACTGTAACCTCCTGGCAGAAGCATCCACACTTAGGGTTGAAGTGTATCATTTTATTTAATGGTTAATGGTTGACTTGACTTGAAATGATGCATGTTATGGTGATTCTCTTTGCTGTGTTCCTCCAGGAGCTTACCCTCGCCTGTCCCTTAGCTTCAAGCTGAAGAGAAACATCGGCTACTTCATCCTGCAGACCTACATGCCTTCCATCCTGATCACCATCCTGTCCTGGGTCTCCTTCTGGATCAACTACGATGCCTCTGCTGCTCGAGTCGCTTTAGGTACTAACTTCAATGCTAACTCTTTACTATAATGTGAGTCTGAGATTTAGCCTTTTAGATTAAAATGATTTTGGAGAACACGTGTCTTCACTCACGTATTTAACTGAGCTCTCGGATTTCTCGGTATGGATTTGGTTCTTTTTTCTTCGCTGACAGACGTTTTTTTTTTTCCCTGTTATGCGGGATTATGTAAACACACACACACACACACACACACACACACACACACACACACACACACACACACACTGGAGATAAACAGAGTGTGCTCTCTCTGATTGGAGCCTGACCTGGATTCGGTTAGTTTTCATAGAAACAAACAAAAAACCCCACAAAGGATTTAAGAAAAAAAGTAAAGTATAAAATAAAATCTGCGTTAGCAATGCAGTTCATCTCCAAGTGACGGAGAGTGATAGCATGAACGCTCATTTAGATCAGATTTTATACCTCCAGGCTAACAGGTAACAAAAAAACATCTTTTTTGGAGCGTTTAATGATGTCATGGTTGTAAACAGCGAGAGAAGTGAATCATCTTCTTCAGCGTTTCATGACTCTATAACTCACAAAGTCTCATTAACGTCTCCGTCCTGGCAACAAACAGCACACGATCCATCAGAGTGACATCGCGAACGACGAGCCGCGAGCATCAGGACATCGTTTGTCTAGAACTTTGTAGTGTGTAAGTTTCTCTGCGTCTCCCAGGAGTTTGTTATAACAGAGGCAGTAAGGAGAACGTTCTGAGCTGGCAAGAGACATCATCATTATTACTGTCCTGAAGAGTCGTCTGTCTGTGAAAGAGTGGACATGTGTGACTCGTTCATGTCAAAAACAGACTACCGTTAGCGTTTAAATGCTAAAACAGACTAGCGTTATTGTTTAAAGGCTAAAACAGACTAGCGTTAGTGCTAATTGACAAAAACAGACTAGCGTTATTGTTTAAAGGCTAAAACAGACTAGCGTTAGTGCTAATTGACAAAAACAGACTAGCGTTATTGTTTAAAGGCTAAAACAGACTAGCGTTAGTGCTAATTGACAAAAACAGACTAGCGTTATTGTTTAAAGGCTAAAACAGACTAGCGTTAGTGCTAATTGACAAAAACAGACTAGCGTTAGTGCTAATTGACAAAAACAGACTAGCGTTAGTGTTTAAATGCTAAAACAGACTAGCCTCATAGCAAACAGGCTAAAAACAGACTAGCGAACATGCTATAAAATTGTACAAATAATAAATCATGGGAAAAAAACTTTATTAACTGTCCAGGGATTACGACGGTCCTCACCATGACGACCATCAACACACACCTGCGAGAGACGCTTCCGAAAATCCCGTATGTTAAAGCGATAGACGTGTACCTGATGGGCTGCTTCGTCTTCGTCTTCCTCGCCCTGCTCGAGTACGCGCTCGTTAACTACATCTTCTTCGGTCAGGGACCTCAGCGGCAGAAGAAAGCGGCAGAGAAAGCGTCCAAAGCCAACAACGAGAAGCTGAGGATGGATCCTAACAAGGTACGCTTTTAGACGTCTGTTCCACTCAGGGGAGGAGTTTCAGTCTCATCTGAAGTCTCCAGTGATTATAAAGCAGACGATGTATCTCCAAAAGTATGTGCACTCCCTGACCATCATCCTCGTTGAAGATCTCATTCCAGATTTATCCCTCATTATTAATGTCCCAATAATCTTCTCCACTCTTCTGGGAAGGCTCTCCACTAGCTTTAGGACATGGTAAGGTGTCCCCAGTTTCAGTTCATTCTTAATGTGTGAAGTTTGGTTAAGGTGGTCCGAGATTTGTGTAGGACACTTAAGTTCTTTCAGTCCAACCTTCATACCAACAACCATGTATTCATGAAGATCGTGTTTGTATGAGGTGGAGATTTGCTCTGTTTACAAACTAATATAAAATAAAACAACTTTATTTATCTACGTTTCCACACGATCGCCTTCAGAATAGTCCCCTTGCACAGTAATACAGCGCCCCCTGTGTTCTTCTGGAACGTGTCCTGAACGTCTTCTTTTCAAAACGTGTCAAGCACCTTCTGTCATTCGCACCGGATCTCCTTAACGGTAACAAAACAGAGAGCCGGATCTTCATCTTCGGGAAGAGGGTGGAGTCTGATCTGGAGTGTAGGGTGTGTGTGGAAGTGAGATCATGTTCTCTGATCATCATCATGCACGTGTTGGCTAACAGTTTTGACATTTTCGGGGGTTGAGCACGTTGAAGGTCGTCCTGATCTTTTGTCATGTTCTGGTGATGTTCTTCTACTGTTGAGGCACGAGACTCGTTGCAGAATCGTCGGATGTAAAACATCTCTGTAGCCGATTTGCGCAGTTTCACCCAGAATTTCACGTTTGCTCTGCGTTCTAACTCACCGTCCGCAAACTTTTACACTCCACCTCGTATTCAGGAACAGTGAATCCTGCACGGATGTTCTGCACACCTGTGTGGGGAAACCTAGGGGTAAGGTTTAGTTGAAGATCTTTATATGGGCATGATGGTCAGGGGGGCAATTACTTTTGGATGAAGAGTGTAAGTGAGGACAGGAACTCATGTGTTTCACTGAGGTCCAACAATGTGACCAAAAACAGATAAAAATTGTGATGTATTGTTTTTAATTTTTTTAATGATACACACACACACACACACACACACACACACACACACACACACACACACACACAGTGTTTATTACTTATATGATGTGTGTAGTTTTGCTGATCCGCTGTGTTCTGATCATGTGTCCAGTCGGTTTTTATGTTCTAAATGTTTATAAATGTTTCACTGAACTCGTATATAATAATAAATAAAAGAAATAACCGGTATGATATCGAGATTCTCCACACCTCGAGCACGAGCTCTAAACTGCCTCTGATCACTTCTTCCACAACTCAGAACAGAAAAACCGGATCGGACCAGTTTTCGAGTATCTTTCAGCTGCTGAATTACAAACACACAGAGAGACAACCCAAACCCAAACCCGGTGTAGAGACGAGGGACAGGAACTCAGAACCACTTCACAGAAGCTCCACTGCCTCCTGAATGTATGAAGAACATCATGATTTAGTTTGGATCAGATCCAGATGTTTAAAAACAGCCACAACTGGAAATAATGCAAAAATGAAAATCATGAAAATCTCTACTTCTGTGTTGATAAGCAACAGTTCAGAGGGAAAAGAAAAGCACAGGATGGACTGATCTTTTTCAGCTTTAGATTCATAACAACAGCTTTTTATCTCACCGAACGACTTTCCCTTTTTTTTCTTTAAATATCGTTATTTTGTCAGATAAAAGAACATCAGAACAGATCAGAACCCGACAATTCAATGTCAGAATTTGAAACCAGGCCAATTAATTAAATAAATTTGTCAATTAAATTAAAAAAAAAACTAGAATTTAAAAATCCCTCTGTTGATCAAGATTTGTTTTTAGTTTTTTACAAAATTCCACAAAAAAATCTTAATCATACAAACACTGAAAGATTCATTTTTATAAGACTCATTTGCCTGCAGATTTGGACTTTTCTCTTTTTTTCTTAAAATAAAAATCTTCCTCTGTAATTAAGGTTTGGATTCTAAACTAATTCTGATAAAATGATTGAGATTTTAAATTCTATTGATTTGTGTGTTATTTAATGCATTAAGGGTGAAATAAATAATGTTGAAATTTCTGAGTAAACAACATCCTGATTAAGTGTCAATCAGAAACAGATGTTTTCATGTCAAATCTTTATTAAAAAAATATTAATCATTTGTCTTTTTTTCTCTGGAAAGATCTTTTTTTTTGTTTTCTCCGTTTCTTCTGATGCTCGTTTACTTCCTGCTTCTTCTCAGACACTAATCACACGACCACGACCTAAACATTTAAATAAAACCCCCTGGCCCGGTGCTGTCGGGTCGAGTCGGGTCCGAGGCGGCTGACGCTGTGGTTCTGTGTGCTTGCAGTGGTTGATGGGAAATGTAGTTCAGAGAAACGATGCTCTGTACGCCAGAATGAAACCCAGGGATATTGACGCTCATGACACGCTGTGGGAGCCGATCTTTGTGGACGATGCGCCGATAGGACTGGGTGGACTGGGTGGACTGGGTGGACTAGGCGAACAAAAAAATAAGGTATCATGTGACGAGTCGTGACAAATCCATCACTCCTGATTTTTCTGTTGTGGTTTTAGAGCACGATTTACTTTCTTTTTTTTCTTTTCTATCATCGCTGTCATTCTCCTTCACCTGCTCTTCATTCAGAAGCAGAAGCTTTAGCAACACAATTATAGAGATAGATAGATAGATAGATAGATAGATAGATAGATAGATAGATAGATAGATAGATAGATAGATAGATAGATAGATAGATAGATAGATAGATAGATATTTTTGAATTTAATGTATGAAATCTAAAAAACGTATTAAATATAAATATTAACGTGTGAAGTTTCTCCATTTTCAATAAAATAAAATAAATATTTTTCCAACTCATTTCCACTCTGCTGCAACTCAAACACACCTACTGACATTGTACTGTGTGTGTGTGTGTGTGTGTGTGTGTGTGTGTGTGTGTGTGTGTGTGTGTGTGTGTGTGTGTGTGTGTGTGTGTGTGTGTTCAGTAGAATACTTTTGTCTGAAGATAAAATGATATAGAATGAAAGTTCACAGCTTCATCCAGACCTGCTGCTCATTCACTCATTTCCAGTAGCATCATCAGTGTCCTGCTTCGTTCACCGTAAACCTTCTGTCCGACACAGAGAATATTTCAGGACTGATGTCTCACGTGTTGTTTCAGATGGACCCTCATGAGAACATCCTCCTCACACCTCTGGAGATGAAGAACGAGATGTCGGCGTCGGAGTTGACTCTGGGTCTCGGCGACCCGCGCGGCACCATGCTAGCGTACGATAGCTCGGCGTTACAGTACCGCAAGCCCGGGCTCGGGCGGGGAAGCTTCGGCCGGAACGCGCTGGAACATCACGTGGCTCAGAAGAAAAGCCGTCTGAGGAGACGTGCCTCACAGCTGAAGATCACCATCCCAGACCTGACCGATGTCAACTCCATCGACAAGTGGTCCAGGATGATCTTCCCCACAGTCTTCTCCTTTTTCAACATCGTCTACTGGCTCTACTACATCAACTGAGCGACACGTTCTTGTTCATTTTCCTCGGATTTTATTAAATTTTTTTATAATAAGTGTTTATTAGTGATTTGTGGTTTATTTACGTAATTCAGTATTGTTCTTAACACACACGCAGTATGTGTGTGGAGAGTGTGTGTGGAGGCGCTAAAACAAGACGCTCAAGGTTGCTCTCGATGCGCTGGTATTAGCTGCGTTCCTAACTAGCGAGTTACAGCTGCCAACTTTACGTTTTTTATTCCGTTTTCTGTTTTATGAAGATTTTTTGTAATTTCAGTATCAGACAAAATCCCGAGCAGAAGTGTTGATTAGAATATTGGAACACAGCCAAATCTTTGACTACATTATTATATATATATATATATAAATAAATACGTTTATGGTTCAGCGTTTTTTTTTTATGACTGGCAACAGAAACATGTTCAGACGTAACTGTCGATTTTACAGTGTGTTTACATTCATTTTGTTTGTTTGTTTTCATATAATATAATGATTATATGTAAAAGTGAAACTGCCAACGAATCACAACATTTCATTTATTCATCTTTTTTTATATATTTTGTTTATTGTGTCTCAAGGAAACGGGTCCTCGTGTCGAGAGAACTTACCGCATTGTTTGTGATAAAACCTTTTTTCTCTGTATTTTTAAAACCAGGCAGCAGTTTAGGGTCTGCAACAGAAACAAACGAATGAAATTTCTCTTTTTCTTTGTAAACAAATGTTCTACAGGATTGTTATATAATCAAATCAAGTTAGCATTATTACTATTACATGCATATGTATGTGTGTGTGTGTGTGTGTGTGTGTGTGTGTGTGTGTGTGTGTGTGTGTGTGTGTTTATGTACGGAATGATCTGCATCTTTATAAAGAAGTAAACGATAAATTGTTGAGCAAATCAGGAGCGAGAACATCAACATGGTCGACTGTATTGACTGTACAGTCTGACGGAGTGTAGTGGACTATAATGCAGTGTAGTGGACTATAATGCAGTGTAGTGGACTATAATGCAGTGTAGTGGACTATAATGCAGTGTAGTGGACTGTAATGCAGTGTAGTGGACTATAATGCAGTGTAGTGGACTATATTGCAGTGTAGTGGACTGTAATGCAGTGTAGTGGACTGTAATGCAGTGTAGTGGACTGTAATGCAGTGTAGTGGACTATAATGCAGTGTAGTGGACTGTAATGCAGTGTAGTGGACTATAATGGAGTGTAGTGGACTGTAATGCAGTGTAGTGGACTATAATGCAGTGTAGTGGACTGTAATGCAGTGTAGTGGACTATAATGCAGTGTAGTGGACTGTAATGCAGTGTAGTGGACTATAATGCAGTGTAGTGGACTATAATGCAGTGTAGTGGACTGTAATGCAGTGTAGTGGACTATAATGCAGTGTAGTGGACTGTAATGCAGTGTAGTGGACTATAATGCAGTGTAGTGGACTATAATGCAGTGTAGTGGACTATAATGGAGTGTAGTGGACTGTAATGCAGTGTAGTGGACTATAATGCAGTGTAGTGGACTGTAATGCAGTGTAGTGGACTATAATGCAGTGTAGTGGACTATAATGCAGTGTAGTGGACTGTAATGCAGTGTAGTGGACTGTAATGCAGTGTAGTGGACTATAATGCAGTGTAGTGGACTATAATGCAGTGTAGTGGACTGTAATGCAGTGTAGTGGACTGTAATGCAGTGTAGTGGACTATAATGCAGTGTAGTGGACTATAATGGAGTGTAGTGGACTGTAATGCAGTGTAGTGGACTGTAATGCAGTGTAGTGGACTATAATGGAGTGTAGTGGACTGTAATGCAGTGTAGTGGACTATAATGCAGTGTAGTGGACTGTAATGCAGTGTAGTGGACTATAATGGAGTGTAGTGGACTGTAATGCAGTGTAGTGGACTATAATGCAGTGTAGTGGACTGTAATGCAGTGTAGTGGACTGTAATGGAGTGTAGTGGACTTTAATTCATTGTAGTGGCTATAATGCAGTGTAGTGGACTGTAATGCAGTGTAGTGGACTGTAATGCAGTGTAGTGGACTATAATGCAGTGTAGTGGACTGTAATGCAGTGTAGTGGACTGTAATGCAGTGTAGTGGACTGTATCAGTAATGATCTCTAATGAAGTTTTATGGACTGTAGTGGAGTGTAGCGCACTGTAGTGGGTTGTAATGGAGTGTAGAGGACTGTACTGGACTGTAGTAGGTTGTAGTGGACTGTAGTTGACTGTAGTGGATTATAGTGGAGTGTAGCTGACTGTAGTGGAATGTAGTGGACTGTAGTAGACAGTAGTTGACTGTAGTGGGTTGTAGTTGACTGTACTGGACTGTACTGGACTGTAGTGGGTTGTAGTTGACTGTAATGGGTTGTAGTGGACTGTAGTGGACTGTAGTGGGTTAAAGTTGACTGTAGTGGGTTGTAGTGGACTGTAGTGGGTTGTAGTTGACTGTAGTGGATTGTAGTTGACTGTAGTGGGTTGTAGTGGACTGTAGTGGGTTGTAGTGGACTGTAGTGGGTTGTAGTGGAATGTAGTGGTTTGTAGTTGACTGTAGTGGACTGTAGTGGGTTGTAGTTGACTGTAGTGGGTTGTAGTGGACTGTAGTGGGTTGTAGTGGACTGTAGTTGACTGTAGTGGACTGTAGTGGGTTGTAGTGGACTGTAGTGGGTTGTAGTGGACTGTAGTGGGTTGTAGTTGACTGTAGTGGACTGTAGTGGGTTGTAGTGGACTTTAGTGGACTGTAGTGGGTTGTAGTGGACTGTAGTGGACTTTAGTGGGTTGTAGTGGACTGTAGTGGACTTTAGTGGGTTGTAGTGGACTGTAGTGGGTTGTAGTGGACTGTAGTAGTCTTTACTTCTGAAATAAAACGTAATCAGGAAAATAAAGAGAACTTGAATAAACTTCTTTTGTTTTACTGGAGGATTTAAAATGTTTCTCTGAAGCACAATGAGGACGGTGTAAATAGAGACAGACACGTGATTTGTATAATTCTGTTCTGGTTTATTGATTGATTTATTTGTTTTTGTTTTATTTCTGAATGGATGTTAGCGTTGAGTTTAGCGTTAGCGACAGCGCGAGAGCGATCAGGGCTTCCTGTAAACGTCACCCATGTAAATAAAACATAAAAAAACTCACTGCTGTAAATAAACTCTGGATTTATAATGTTTTATACTTTAATGTAACGACGGAGAGAAATTCTGTAAATATTCTCTACAGAAACTGTATAAACTCGCTCATGCTGCACAGAGAGAACGTCCTGATGATCTGCTCGTCCTGACAAAATTAAATATTCTCCAACTGCTGCTGTGTTTGACTGATTCTTACTGAACCACTGAATGTTCTCCGATGTTCTAAAAGGAACAGAGAGACACGAGAGACATCATTTAGCAATAAAAAAATTACTCCTCCATGTCTTGGCTACATGTCCTCCTGCAGATTTCAGATCCTCACATCTACACACATGTGAATGAAAACCAGCAACAGAATCCAAGAAGAAGTGAAAAAGTTACAGATTCATTCATCAAAAACTTTGAAGATCACTGAAGAAATATAAATGTATAAATATACAGACACATCAGCAGATGTATGGTATAGAGTGAAAGGAGAAAAACATCTGACATATCTGAATAGGTAAATGTTCATAAAAGGTGCTCTTCAGCCTCTCAGATGTTTTTTCAGATTACATCCTTCAGAAAATTTCATTCTTAAGGTTTTTTAAAGGTTTCTTGAAGATCTGCATGTCAGATGTTCTGCAGGTTGAGTAGTGTTGACCTGGTAATCTGTTTAGAAGACCCTACACATGGGTCAGTAGAGCTTTGTGGTCCTCAGCACTGCAGGTCCTAAACCCAGCTGGAGAAGTTCTCACTGGAGGAAGCTCTGTGGTGGATTCAATGTTTTTTGCTGGATATCTGAGGAGATGTAGAACCTTCTCAAATGTCTGAGCTGGCAAAGATGCAACTTTATTGTCTGTATTGTGTGTGTGTGTGTGTGTGTGTGTGTGTGTGTGTGTGTGTGTGTGTGTGTGTGTGTGTGTGTGTGTGTGTGTAAAATTAAATAATTACAGGTTCAAAAATGAAACATAGTGTATGCAGCATAAAGAAACACACACACACAAACACACACACACACACACACACACACACAAACACACACACACACACACAAGTTGAAGAAAATGGATGTGTCATAATTACTGTGTGTATGGAGTGTTTTGTTCTCTGCTGAGTCACTGTGTGTGTGTGTGTGTGTGTGTGTGTGTGTGTGTGTGTGTGTGTGTGTGTGTGTGAGGCTGCTCTCAGTTCTATCGTTATCTCGGCTCAGCACGCAGTTGTGATGAAGTGGACGATTTGCTCATCAGCGATCACCTCCAGAGTAACACATACACACACACACACACACACACACACACACACACACACACACACACACACACTATACACACAAAGTCATCATTTGTCTGTTCAGATAAAATATCAGGAAGAAAAATGAAGCTCAGAAGGAGGTAGCGGAGATCGTACGTTCTGCACAGTTAGCATTGTTACCTCGCAAAATACAGCCACAAGCTAAAAACCAATCAGAATGAGTTTCAAGATGTTTATGTAATATTAAAGGGAATGAGTCTCCAGTTCCATTCATAAAAAGCGTAATATAGATGTGAGGGTCTCCTAAGCTAATGAAGCGTTTCACATGCTAAATTTGGTTCTGACTGGGTTTTACACAGTTAGCTCTTTAGAGTTAGAATTCCCATAATGTTGCTCCACACACACCACAAATAGCAGGTTAGCATCTATAGGACTAAATTAGCTTCCATATTATCAATAAAAAAACAAAAACAAAGTTGCACTCCCAGATTGCTAAATCAGCTCTGACATTAGCAAATGATCTCCTGGACCTCAGATTCGACTTTTACACTATATAGTAGCATTAGCTCTCGTGTTGCAGGACTGGAGCTTGTACATTCATCTCCTGTACATTCATCTCCTCCAATAAACACAAACCAGAAGGCAGAGTGCAGAGTTCATCTGGAGATTACTAGCAGAGTTAGCGCTTTTGGTTGCTCCAGTTAGTGTTCAGATTAAAAATTTATTTTGTACGCTTTTCTGTCTTTAAGCCTCAGAATCTTGCAGGTGAAACAAAAATGTCTCAGTGCTGGTTTTCAGCAGGAAATCGTTTTGAACATATTACGTAGCAGCATCAACATCAACCAACATCACATTCTGTACAATGCTACATTAGTCGTTTAGCAAACTACCTGCAGGATTAGCAGATAAGATCCGTAGTTTTTAAACAACCACCAGTTTAACAAACACTCCCCTCAGATTACCAAAGTAGTTGATTTGTTAATAAACTGCCACCACTTTAACTAATCAAACTCCAGATTAGCGAATTAGCTACAGAGGTAAATTTGTCCGTTTTAGCGCTACGCTGTAGCTCGTGTCTCCCGCGAGTGTAAAAGCCTCGATTACTCTGGTTAGATTAGACGACACATCGCGGATCTGATGGACTCCTCAGGTGTTGTTCGTTGATATCGGATTGTTGATTGATAACAGAAAGACTTTATAAGGTTCTAAATTCCTCCCACGTGACCTCTGTGTTCCACAGAGAACCCGAATTGGAAATTAAATTAGGGCTTTGATTCGCCGCCGCACCGAGACGAAACCTGCAACTTTTTTATTTCCAGTTGGAGCTTCGGCTTCACATCTGCTGCTGGCATCTTATCTTCCGTATCCAATCAGCGCTGATGAAATTCCCACTGAGCTCGCAGCGTTTCCTGGCACCGCACGTGTGTGTGTGTAGAGAGTGATGTCATGGCTGGGCATGTTTACTGGTGTCCTGAGGGGAGCGTGTGCATCCTCGCTGCGCACAAATGTCGCAGAATTACACGTTAATCCGGCGTGACGACAGGAACAGCAGTGATTTGAAAGCAACGTGCAGCACCAGACGGGTTTCTTTACATCTGACACGTTAACGAGCTTCGATCGAATGGCAGATGAAATCAACACACACGGTGCTATAAATGGCAGAGAAAATGATGTGGTTTTATCCTGAAATACTTCCTCAAACATTTCACGATTTTAAGGTGTTACTGATTATAAAGACGTACGTTTGTTGGTCGTGTTTGTAAAGGGCCCCGTTCTCACTTACGTTATAGCAGCTATAAACTAAATATCAATTTTAGCATCATAAATAACTCTGTAATGAGCGAGTCAGTGGTGACAGCAGTGAGAAGAAAGAACTCCCTGAGATGTGATATGGAAGAATCCTGGAGAAGAACCAGACTCTATAGGGGAACCTCATCCTCATCTAGGTGACCCTGAACGTTCTTTTATTGTATTTCCATCATCTGATCGAGACCTAAATGCAAACTTCTTCACTGCACTTGAAGCCTTTACAGTCTTAAGCATCCTCATGGTTCTTGAGTTTAACCCTCCACAGGAACCTCATGGATCTTCAGGCTGTTCGTGTGGAACCTCCTCAGCAGCACCGAGCAGTCTTCTATTTGAGAGAACTTCACGCAGAGATTGAGTGTCTCCATGCTCTCTGTATTCTCTCTTGAAAACTCTGTTTATTTATAGAACAAATGCGGTTCTGGTGTGTTGTTGATTTTATTTTTACATCTGTCATTATCAGCAGCTCCATATAATTCTCAGTAGATGTGTGGATACTATGGAAACAATAACACATTAAAACGAGTACTCACAGATCGATGGAGATCTGCACCACGTGATTAACCTTGCATGGAAAACTCCCACGTATCGAGGCCTTAACGCCGTTCAGTCCCACTTCCTCCTGGACGTCTCTGACATCCTACAATAACGACCAAAATCTCAATCGATCTGTTTACAGCTTCGTCTTTAATCCTGCTGTCTCCTGAAAATACAATTATTCGGACCGTATCGATTGTCCCGATGTCTCTCCGGTGTTTGTCTCGACCTCAGCACAGCGTCTGCACCCGCAAAGTCACAGTAATATCATCAATACAATCATCTACAGGTACTTCTAATAAAACAGAGTAAATAATATCCACTGCTTCTTAACATTTAATTAAAAATTATAACATCAAGTCTATAACACAAAATAATATTCTAATAATCACCACCTTCAGACCGATCAGAATTAATCATCTTCTTTTTCATGGTGATTCAATTTCCTCCCAGCAAAAAGACATCAGTTTTCCAGCCGTGTGACTGCACACGATCGATATAATTAATAATATGCTCATAATAGGCAATAAAACAGAGAGAGGAAACGGTTTAAAGCCTCGATGACCGTTAGAGACAGTTAACACGATGACACGAGTAAACGAGCTCTGGAGTTATGGAGGAAATAAGAAGAGAATCAGATCATGGAGAATAGAGTCCAGACAAGGTAAATCGAGGCGAGTCGTGTCAAGGTGAGCCGAGATGAGTCAAGTCGAGGTGAGTCGAGTCGTGGTGAGTCACGTCGAGTCGAGTCAAGGTGAGCCAAGATGAGTCAAGTCGAGGTGAGTCAAGTCGAGTCAAGATAAGTCGAGATTAGTCAAGTCGAGGTGAGTCGAGTCGAGTCAAGGTGAGCCGAAATAAGTCAAGTCGAGGTGAGTCAAGTCAAGTCGAGTCAAGGTGAGTCGAGATGAGTCAAGTTGAAGTGAGTCGAGTCGTGGTGAGTCGAGTCGAGTCAAGGTGAGCTGAGATGAGTCTAGTCGAGGTGAGTCGTTTCGAGTTGAGATATGTTGAGTCGAGGTGAGTCGAGTCATAGTGAGCCAAACTGAGTCGAGTCGAGGTGAGGTTGGACAGAGTTTTGTAATTTGTAGTCATTTCTACAATAAAATAAAAAGTTTTTTATGCGAGATTTGAATTCATTTGATGATCAATAAGGAAATAAATCTGTAAATGAATCTTCATCAATAGTTTGACTCAAATACCTTGAGACACTGAACAGTAATTTTTTTGTTCAGAGCTCTGTGATGTTATTTTATGGAGAAATAGGTTTCTTTTCCCCTGCTGACCCGTACAGGAGAGCGAGGGTGTACTGAATCGCTCTTCCACCTTATTAGCGTAATTATTCTGTCACCTTAGCGAGCTTCTCGCGGCGAGGTTAATGCTGAGCGTGTATTTCTGCGACCTCGGAGGACGAACAAAAACAAAAAGAAAGACTTTTAAGGCAAAGCGAACCTTTTACACGTCACATTTCATAGAAAGTGCATTAAATTCCAGCTGAAGGTGAAGTCTTTATCTTCTCACAGCCACTAGTTTTATTCTCACCGCTTCCTTTTTTTAATGATGTTGTAATAAAGTGTTTATGCTATAAATATTACAAAATAAACATTACAACCATTTAAAGTCATTTTGACTTCTTAAGTCTCCTGCTAGTCTCCATGCATGCTAATTACTAGCTAAACTTACTTAGCTAAAGCTAACTGCTAAAACATGGACAAAACAAATTAGCAACGTTTAATCGTGAGATTATATCTTACTGTAGCGCTCATTATTTTCTTCAATACATTAATGCTAAATGTGTTAAAATTGTTTCTCTCTCTACTCATTTTGCTGATGCGGAAGGATACGCTAACAACATACGATTTTAGCTAGCGTTATAGAGAATGAGCTTTCGAAGATTATTCGATCATTATCGAGTGCATTTTTGCGAATTCGCTTTGAAAACGTTCATTTTAACCTCAGTAGCAGAACACGCTCAGAGAGAGACTTCTGAGAAATGCGTGTGACGAGCTTCGCATGAAATTTGGGATTAGGTTTAATCCCAATTAACTAATGACGTAATTATCTTCAAACATACGCTAATAATGTTTACATTAAAAATAAAACATCCAAACGCCGTTTTTAAACTGATCCTATTAACGTCTCTCTGGCATTGGACCTGATTTACATTAATCACTGCTCACAAACACACACACACACACACACACACACACACACACACAAAGTTCTTCATCGACCTCATCACTAGTGACAGAGCAATTACACTAATAAGCTGTAACGGAGTTTCACTACACACTAACGTTCTGCAGTGGACCTGAGGGTCAGAGGGAGAAAAAATTAAGTTCTGTTTGAATTAACAAAAGAAAAAAGTGTTTCCTAAACCCACGTGTCTGCGTTTAACTGTTTAACAGTTTCCTATCTATCTATCTATCTATCTATCTATCTATCTATCTATCTATCTATCTATCTATCTATCTATCTATCTATCTATCTATCTATCTATTGA
>JBCEWE010000447.1:138352-148352 GCA_039877035.1 Silurus lanzhouensis
TGAGAGAAAAGATAAGAGGAGAGAGACAATGTTGAGTATGGGAGAGGAGAGATGAGAGAGGACAGGAGGGATGAGAAGAGAAGAGAGATGTGAGGAGAAATGAGAGGAGAGAGGTGAGGAGAAATGAGAAGAGAGGAGAGATGGGAGAAGAAATAAGAGGAGAGAGACAAGAAAAGAGATCAGATGAGATATGAGAGGATAATGGAGAGGATAGATGAGAGGAGAAATGAGAGGAGACATGAGGAGAGATGGGAGGAGAAATTTGAGGAGAGATGAGAAAAGAGATGTGAGGAGAAATGAGAAGAGAGGAGAGATGGGAGGAGAGATATGAGGAGAGAGATGAGAAAACAGATGAGAGGAGAGATGTGAGGTAAGGTGAGATGAGAATAGAGATGAGAGGAGAAATGAAAGAGGAAAAACAGGAATGCAATAAAATACAATGAAATGAGTAAAAGTATTTAAAATAAGGATTAAATGAAATATATTAATATATTATAATGTTATATATAATAATGTAATATTCCTTATTCATTCTTTCTTTTTTATCTGGATTTAATTATTTAATCATTAAACACAAAAAAAAAAAAAAAAAATCCAAAAATCCTCCTGCTGTAACCTTGAAGTTCATCCTGGGATCATTTTTCTGGGGGGTGTAGATTTTTTTATTTCCCTGGAGAAGTTGTGGCCCGGTGATGAACTCTCTCCACCCTGCAGTTTAATGGTTTTTGACGCTGTTCTTCAGGCCTTCAGGGTGTGATGTGGGAATGCTCTTCTGTGTGTTAATGCCACGACAGTTCATCATCTGAACAGCTGCTAATACGAGGAAAAGAAGAAAAGGAAATAAGATGCTGGGGGTGATGGTGATATTTACTGCTGTACATGTGGATAAAATGCTGAAATAAATATATAAAAAGAGTTGATTATCAGTGAGACGGACCTGCGGAAAGTCTCAACAGACTCAATGTATTTTGCAGAATGTTTGTTAGAAGAATTCCAGGTCTGATATAATTGACGTTTCCCCCAGAACATGTTTTATGAAGGTGAGGAACGTTATGTTGTTGTACTGTAAACGGTTTAACAGTGATGATTTTCATCTCAGATGAGAAGCCGAGTGAGCAGAACAGAACATCACCTCCACTTTGATCCTCACACGACCTGGAGAACAACCTGGAGAACGACCTGAACATCAGTCTGCATCAGCAGCAATCGGACTTGACTGGAGTAATAAGATGAAAGCTGATGAAAGAGAACGACAGAAACCAGTGAGACCTTCATTTCACACGTGAGCCCGAGAGTGTGTTTGTGTATAAAAGTGTATAAAATGGGAGCGAGAGAGAAGGAAGAAAATTCCGTTCAATTTCCTGGTTTTTTTTTTTAGACTTCTTTTACAAAGAATATTGCAAGAATCCAAAGAATGAATTGTAGCATCATGAATGACTCGCTATCTGTTTATACCTAATGAGTGAAGCTACTTGTCTCTCTGATGTTTCTACTTCCTGGTCCAGAAGATGTCAATTAAAATCTCATGAGCCAATGAGAGTAAAGCATCAATAAGCCCCTCCCATTACAAGAGGTTTAAAAGTGTAAAGGAAAAACTCGAGCAGTGCTTCATAACTCCATAACCAGAGAAAAGGAAACGGAAAAACTCCCTGAAACTTCATGAGAAAGAAACCAGACTCAGAAGAGAACTTCATCCTCAACACTGAATGTCCATTCATTACAGTTGCATCATTGTTGAAGTAGACACCACACACACACACGTGTACACACACATACAAACCGTTTCTCTCCACCGCCTCGTCATTGCTCACGCCACATCCCTTCTCCGTTCGCCGTGATCCATCGCTCCTGCTCTCCGTTTGTCCTCCACAGTCATTTCTCCGCCTCTCCAGAGACACATTACACACAGATAATCACCGACCGGGGGACGAACATCACTGCACTTATTTCCACCGAACATTTATCACATGCGTGTCGAGAGGAAACACGCAGAGCGTTTAATAGCAGCGACGACGTTTCTCTCCTCGTGCTCGGAATGTGTTGTATCCTTGAGGCTTTACACAGACCTCCAGGTGTGATGATTTACAGTGGGAGCGAGGACAAGGCTTTGTGTAAAGAGTTCCTCATGAATCACCTGCTGGTTTATTATCTCCATCTTCATCTAGGGGCTAATAAACTCAGGGTGAGACGTGAGCGCAGGCGGGAGAAACTCACGCTCATTATAATCCTGACTTTAACACTCAGTGGACATTTACATTAGAGCAGCTCACAGAGATCTCACTTATAGCAGGTGAGAGTTCAGGGCCGTGCTCAGGGGCCCAGCACTGGCATCTTGGTGATGCTGGGATTTGAACTAATGACCCTCTGTTTAGTGGCAAAAGGTCATGAGGTTAAATCCCAGTGACTCCAGTTTACAGCAGCTGTATTTTTGTATCACATGTTGGCACAATAACATGCAGATGTTTGTTAGTTTGAGTGAGTTTGTGTTTATTTATTGTGCTGAGACTGTAATTACGTCGATGACTTTTATTTTCAGGAGAGATTTTTGATGTGTGGTGCAGAACCGCAGAGCTCCACTTACAAATCAAAGCTTTTGTTCTTATAGTTTACATTCTCTTGTCAGGTCACACACACTGGGGAATGTTTTGGGGAGGAGTTTCAGTGACATCTTTTCACACACACATATGTATTTGACGCGTTAAGCCCTGCCCACTTTACACAATAATTGTACGTCTGCAGTGAGTTGTTGTGTAGCTGCTGTTACTCTGCAGTGTATTGATGGAACTTTTAGCATCATCACAAATTTTCAACATAATCTTCGCCTCCAAATATCATGTGATGTCCCAGACTCCGCCCACTTCACAGGTTTAGACTATAACTATAGATTAGATTCTTCATCTTGGCAGTGACAGTATGTTGTAACACACACACACACACACATTGAGAGACAACCTTCTGGCAGGTGTGTGTGTGTGTGTGTGTGTGTGTGTGTGTGTGTGTGTGTGTGTGTGTGTGTGTGTGTGTGTGTGTGTGTGTGTGTGCGCGCACAGGTGTGGATGTAAATAAGAAATACAGGAACTGGGACAGATTTCAATGTCACCTCTTTATTCCACCAACATCTGTGTAATAAAAATGATTGATATTTTCCCTCAGACGATGCGTGTGGTTTTGAAAGCGGGTCACGGTGAGGTCAATTAAGGAGACATCTGAACATGTTGTGGGGTTCATCCCCACGGAGCCGGGGAACGTTTTCACACCTCCGCTGAAGGACGAGCGCCAGGAGACGGAGAAGCTGGAAGGACATACGTGATGAAGGATACGAGGTGAGGGGTGCTAATAATTACGCCCTCTGAGAGCTTAAACGTGAGATTCGTTTTTTCTGAGCTCCTCCTTCAGATACCCACTGTTTTGTGGATAAAATGATGAATAGAACTTTACTACACTGCATTAAGAGGAAAAAAATCTAAAACTGAAACTTCAGTTTATAAATTCAGTTTCCTGTCGTTTTACTGATGGATGGCAGCTCCATCCTCCTCTCTCTTTCTCTCTCTCTCTCTCTCTCTTTCTCTCTCTCTCCCTCTCTTTCTTTCCTCTTCTTTTTAAAAAAGTTTTGCTTCTGGAAAACACTCTGAGACTCTCCTCCTCCTCCTTTTCTTCCTTCTCACTGTCCTCCTCCTCTTTTTTCTCTACTTCCTCCCATTCATTCTCCTCTTCTTCATCCTTCACCACTTCATCCACTGCGTCTCCTTCTTCTTTCTCCTCTTCCTCCTTTTTCTCCTCCTTCTCATATTCCTTTTCCCCACTCTTCTTCCTTCTCCTCCTCTTTGTCCATCTCTTCATTATTTTTATTCTCCTTGTCCTTGTTCTTCTTCTCCTCTTTCTTCTTTTGCTCCTTCTTTTCATCCTTCTCTCCTCCCACTTCACTTTCTTCCTTCTCCTCCTTCTTCCTCTCCTTCTCCTCTTCCTCCGTTTCTGCAGGTGTGAAGGTAATTAAACGCCACACAGACACTTCAGCCTCCATGCCGGTTTATTCGGAGTGACAGCAGAGCGATGGAGCGAGCGACAGAGTGATAGAACAGCAGCAGCTGGATGAGTGTCAGGAAAAGAGACGAAAGGAAAATATTCCTCCTTCTCTGTGAAGGTTTTCGGTCATTCTGTCCGTCACACCTCCAACATGTGACCTTAATAACTTTTAGCCATGAAAGTCATGAAAAGTGTGGAAACATTTCACACGGTGTGTGTGTGTGTGTGTGTGTGTGTGTGTGTGTGTGTGTGTGTGTGTGTGTTACCACTCTGAAGTTTACAGTGTTTTATAGCCCCTATTATATTTATATATATATTTTTTTTTAAACATTATATTTTGTAACTGTTTTATGATATTTCTGTTCAGAAACTCAGCTTGTGTCTCGTTCTGGAGAAACTAAAAAGAATCTAAAAACACCTCTTTCATGAAGTTACAGCGTCGCCTCTGAAGGTTACCAGGCACTGGCACTGGAGACTCCTTTCATAAAACATCAACAAACTTCAACACATCTACAACGTAATCAATCTGTTGCTATGGAATAGCAGATCACGTGCATTAAAACACAAACGTGCACCGCTGTCAGTGCTGCAGTTCCAGACAACTAATCAACACCTGCCCAATCACAGTCCAGATGTGTGTGAGAATGATAATAAAATAAGAGTCTATTTGTGTGTTTCTGGTTGTTTCCTGATGAAAGCAGGAGATCGGCGGCGCTCGTTTCGAAGCAAGTTCTTGGCCTTTAAATGTGATTAGAGTGTAATTCGGTTTCCTCTCCCACGGCACATGTTTCAGCCCAGAAATGAATTTAAAGATGATATTTTTACTTCTCCCTCCTCCGCACAACGCAGTAACCATGGTTACCGAAGGAGATTTTGCTGATATGACTTTATCCCCCACTCACACACACACACTCACTCACACACACACACACACACACACACACACACTTGCAGTAACTTTTTGAGCAGCCTCACTAATGACGAGTAGCGTCCGCACATCTGGCGTCTTGAAGTTGTCCACAACACAAACACGCCGAGATGAGATACCAATTATGCAAATGAGGTTGTACGATTTGCAATAAAACGAACACGGGGCTGCAGTGAAAAAAGGAGGATAAAGAAGTCAGTAAAAGTGCATCAAAGTCCCTGAAAGTCTGCCGTCAGCCGGAGAAGCCGAAGCAGAAGACGAGAGCGGTGTTAATTATTAGCGCAGGACACGTGGTGAAGGGGACGGGTTTGTTTTTGACGCCTGAAGCGTCCGTGCAACACTGAATTCTGTCCAGAAATATCATTTACACTCAAACCAGTGACGGATTTATAAAGGGATTTATGTGATGATTCATTTACACCATAAAAATTTAAATATTTATAAATCTGTATTTTTAATTTTGATTAAAGCTGAAAGAAGAAGTGTGTTCTAAATTGGTTACCTGAGGGAATTACAGTATATATATATTATAGTTACAGTGGCATGGGGCGGGGCCTATCCAACCGTGGCAATCTGTTAAGTTAGAAAAGCACTGATACAGGAAGTATGAGTTGATTGGTTACTGTGGCTTTGGGAGCAGCATCTGCAGTCTGTTGGCATCAGGATGGGGCCTGGAGTCTGCATTTATTCAGTTGGAACTGACATCTGATTGGTAACAGTCACTTTAGGGACATTTGGGGGAGGGGCCTACAGTATAATTGGTTATGAAGACAGTGGGGGAGGGGCCTACAGTATAATTGGTTATGAAGACAGTGGGGGAGGGGTCTACAGTATATTTGGTTATGAAGACAGTGGGGGAGGGGTCTACAGTATAATTGGTTATGAAGACAGTGGGGGAGGGGTCTACTGTATATTTGGTTATGAAGACAGTGGGGGAGGGGTCTACAGTATAATTGGTTATGAAGACAGTGGGGGAGGGGCCTACAGTATATTTGGTTATGAAGACAGTGGGGGAGGGGTCTACAGTATAATTGGTTATGGAGACAGTGGGGGAGGGGTCTGCCGTATAATTGGTTATGGTGAGAATGGGGGAGGGACTTGCATTCTGATTGGTTACGGTGAAATTGGGGACGGTAGACCTCAGTCTGATTGTTTAAATTTCCATTAGAGATTAGATATAAAAAGTTATAGGATTTTTTCTTTCTTTCTTTCTTTCTTTCTTTCTTTCTTTCTTTCTTTCTTTCTTTCTTTGCCTGAAGTAATCTGATGTTAGAGATGATATTAATCTCCTTCAGAAAGACACAGAAAGCTTCCTGGCACACATGCAGGCTAATTAAAATAAATGCCCTTAATTTAAAGCCAATTAAAAGACAGAAGACACTGCAATAATTACAGCAGTGCATACGGAGCGTGAGATGGCCCACGGGTCAGAACTTCAATCTGGTCCGGATCGGGTTTGAGCGTTTGCTGAACCCAGACACCGTTCAGCTGCAGCTAATTAATTACTGAGAAAATCCCTCGTAGAATTTACTGCAGTCGGCAAAAAGCGGAGCCGCAGAGCTTCCAGTTCCACTGTGTCAGTTTCATAGAGTCAAAGGAAAAGAACACTGGGGTGAAACATGGGCTGTTTATCTACCCAGGGATGTGCAAAAGTGTTTAAAAAATCAGTCGAAAGTCATTAATAAATTCGAACATTTCAACAGATCTCACATCTCCTGAGTTCTGTGGTGTGATTGGTCAGAAGGTGTTGATTAATCCTTTATAACAACAGTGCTGACAGTAGTGCAGGTTTATACCAATGAGCTCATCCTGATATGCTATCGTTTCCATAGCAACAGCTTAACAGTCAGAAGGAGTGAACTTTAAAAGTTGTTGATTTGATGATTTCAGGGCTGCTAAAAGTAACACTTAATATGTAACCATAAATGAATAAAAAAGTGCAATGTATCAATACGGAAAGAAGTGTAATGCTTGGCTGCTTTTTCTGTGGTCTAACTCACTTAGGGACCTGCTGTTAGAAATTCAACATAATCACACACACACACACACACACACACACACACACACACACACACACACACACACACATTCTTTATTACTATTAATATTTATAAACACTGTAATTAAAGGGAACTTTTGCTCCACACTGAAGGTTCTGATGACTGATTGATCTTCTGTCTGTCTGTCACTATGAGCTCGTTCTTCACTTCTCCTCAGCAGTGAGAATCGAGCCTCAGGAAATTTTACACACTTTGATTTTTCTTTCCTTTTTGTCTAAGCTGCAGTTCATCCTTCATTTTTCTGACTTTTCTGTCTCTCATTCTCCCCTCGGTTATTTTTTACTTTATTACCTACCTTCAAGTTTTTACTTGTGTGTTTCTGTCAAATAAATTCTGCACTACTTTTTTTCTTAAGCGGCATAGAAGATCCTCTCCTTCTCTTCTTCTTCTGCACTATTGACAGGATTTAGAACAAAATAATTCTGAAAAATAAAATACATTGCAGTTTCCTTTAATACTCTACTGTGTATCAGAAATCAAAATGTCTAGGAACAAATCTCTAGAAATATATATATATACAGTGCCCTCCACAATTATTGGCACCCCTGTTTAAGATGTGGTCGTGGACTTCTAAAAATTCTCCTTTTTTTTAAAACAACATAGAACCCAAATGCAAAAAAAGAGAAAAATCCAACCTTTTATTTAAGTACATTACTTTGGTGGTGAAAAAATCACACATTTAGAAAAAAAAAAAAAACTTGAAATCATGTGTGCCACAATTATTGGCACCCCTAACAATTCCTCTGAAAAATTTAATTGTTTTTTTTTTTTATATATTTTTCTGTAGTTGCTAAGGTTGGTCAGGGTATCTAGGGACTTTTAATCAGTAATTCATGATTTCCTGTTTCCCTGGGGTATAAATATGACGTGACACAGAGGCCTAATTCTCTTACCCATTTGTCAACATGGCAAAGACAAGAGAACACACCATTCAAGTATGGCAGATGTGTGTCGACCTTCATAAGTCAGGCAATGGCTACAAGAAAATAGCCACTCGCCTTAACTTGCCGGTATCTACAGTCAGAGGAATCATTAAGAAGTTTAAAACAACTGGAACAGTGACAAACAAGGCTGGAAGAGGTCCAAGTTTATCTTGCCACAACGCACAGTGAGGAGGATGGTAAGAGAAGTAAAAAAATTTCCCAAGCTCACCGTCACAGAATTGCATCAAAGAGTGGCATCTTGGGGTCACAGAGTCTCCAAAACAACCATCAGACGCTCTCTACATGCCAACAAGCTGTTTGGGAGGCATGCAAGGAAAAAGCCTTTTCTCACTAACACTCACAAACGTAAACGTCTGGAGTTTGCTAAGCGGTACTGGGACTTCAACTGGGATCGTGTGCTTTGGTCAGATGAGACTAAGATTGAGCTTTTTGGCAACAAACACTCTAAGTGGGTCTGGCGTAAAACAAAAGATGAGTATGCCGAAAAGCACCTCATGCCCACCGTGAAGTATGGTGGAGGATCTGTGATGCTGTGGGCCTGTTTCTCTTCCAAAGGCCCTGGGAACCTTGTTAGGGTGCATGGCATTATGAACGCTTTGAAGTACCAGGATATTTTAAATAAAAACCTGATGGCCTCTGCCAGAAAGCTGAAGATGGGTCGTCATTGGGTCTTTCAGCAGGATAATGATCCAAAACATGTGGCAAAATCTACACAAAAGTGGTTCAGCAGTCACAAACTCAAGGTCCTCCCATGGCCATCTCAGTCCCCAGACCTCAACCCAATCGAAAACCTGTGGGGCGAGCTAAAGAGAAGAGTGCATAAGAGAGGACCCAGGACACTGGATGATCTAGAAAGATTGTGCAAAGAAGAATGGTCCAAAATCCCTCTCTCTGTGTTCTCCAATCTTGTGAAATGTTATAGGAGGAAATTAAGTGCTGTCTTGTTGGCAAAAGGAGGTTGTACAAAGTATTAACATCGGGGTGCCAATAATTGTGGCACACATGATTTCAAATTTTTAGAAGTCCACGACCACATCTTAAACAGGGGTGCCAATAATTGTGGAGGGCACTGTATGTGTGTGTGTGTGTGTGTGTGTGTGTGTGTGTGTGTGTGTGTGTGTGTGTGTGTGTGTGTGTGTGTGTGTGTGAAAGACATAAAATGTGGGTGGAAATTAGTGGAGAAGCTCAGCCCTTTGTGCTGATGTCCACATCCCAGTCCACATTTCGTCCCCATTCACTTTAATGAGAAGCTCCACTCTTCTGGAAAAATGTTCCACTAGATTTGTGGAGATTCATTTACCTACAAGGGTGTTAGTAAAGTCATGTACTGATGATGAAGGTAAGAAGGTTTCTGGGGTGCAGTCAGTGTTCACATTCATCCCAAAGGTGTTTCATAGATTTGAAGCTCTATATATCTTCTACCCCAACCCATGGAAAGTAGATCTTCATGAAGCTGCTTTGTGCATGGGAGTATTGTCATGATGGAACAGGATTTGGTCTCCTAGTTCAAGGGAAATTTCATGCTCCTGCTTTCAAAGACGTCTGGTACAATTGTGTGTCTAAAACTGTGTGGACCAGTTTTGGGAAGATCCACATGTGGGTGGAAAAGTCGTGTCTTTTGACATGTAGTTTGTGATATTGTATAATTGAACGTTTTTGCAAATTCGATATCGCTGCATTTGAATGTTTTGCCTGGCAGTTAAATCTGCTCACATCACCCCCTAGTGGTCATAGATGGACTGGCTGTTAATCTGAGCGTAAATTTGTTTTTTTACAGGATTTATAATAAATCAAAAATACCTAAAATTGCAAAACAACTTTACATTGATAAGCAAAACCCAAACACAGACGAATATCACACTCACGTCCGCACGTTTCCGAGCCGAAACTCACAACCCTACAGAAACGTGCCATGATGTTGTTTATTGCGATCTTTTGATATCAACAAACTGAGTTATCATTTCAGTTTCATTTCCTGAGTTATTCTTTTAAAGGCCAAACTCTCTCCATGGGATTTTTTTCCACTTCCTCTGGATTGGACGATT
>JBCEWE010000447.1:158352-180196 GCA_039877035.1 Silurus lanzhouensis
GAAACATAGCACCAGGATGTAAACTTTGTTCCATGTTTTCAGACTCGCAGTGTTTGTGAGCTTTAAAACTCTCTAATGACTCGAATTTGTCACAGTTTCCTAGAGAGGGCTGTTGATGAAGCGGTAAATAAGAAGGTAAAGAGCGAAGAACGTGTCAATTAACCCTGATTTATGTTCCACTCCACGCCATTGTGAGAGCGTAACTTTCACACGGGACACAAACAACACTCAGTTCAGTGCAGTGGAATGGAAATCACAGAAGAAAATCATGTTTATTACTTTATTTACACCAGAGTGCTTTTTTTATGATCATAATAAAACCTTTCATTTATTTGGAACTCTTTTCTGATGTCAGGTTTCGTTTCAAGTTGTCAATAAATCGCCTTAAACTCAACAAACAAACAAAAAAACAATGAATGCTTTTACTCTGCCTGATTTTAGATCTTTTCATACATTACATATGATAATCTTAAACCTTAAGTGTTCTTTTGTTGTTCTTCTGGAGGAAGAAGTAAATCACTATGACAGAATTGTTGCCGAATTTGTTACAGGATTCCACAAGAATAATATTACAAATTAATTTTCCACAACAGTATTATGTGTAAATTGCTAAAAGAGCTATTACTTTTCTAATAAACCTTTATTTAATCCCTGAACACTTCAAAAGCCACACCCACATTGACATATATGGAAAAATAAAATTCTGTTTGCACACTTCTGTTGAACAAAAGTTTACATGTACAGTATTTATATCTTTTTTATTTGTATATGGACAATTATTTTTGCACACAACCTTCATACTGTATATAAAAAATCCTTCTTGCACATGTGGTTTAAAGGACAATAAAGCCGACGTGACTTCACTTGACATATGGTTTTCAATGTATGGTTTGAAATGGACTCATTGTTCAGGCTCAAAGCCTCACCCACATTTCTATATATGGTTTAAAAGGCACATTCACAATAAAATTAGGCCTTTAAGACCACATGCAAGTGGGTGTGGCTTCAATCCATAAATAAAAAGTGAGTTTTTTCCGAATGCATGTACCGTCAACACACTTCAACTTTTGCACTTGTTAGTTGTTCAGATAAATTCAAATTAAAATAATAGACAGCAGAGTTTAAAGAGACTCTCTTAAAGAGACAAGAGATTTATTACATTTATTATTCTCAATCTACACCATGTGGGATCAAAATATGCTGCATATTTAATAAGCTGTTCCTGAGAGCATAAATATGTATTTACACGAATGTGTAAAGATTTGGAACGGAGGCAATTAAAAGCCAGTGAAGAGAGAAATGTATATTTTATGGTGGTCAAGAGACGAGCGCTGGAGATGAATAAATGACTGTTATTTCTTTTATTTCATTTAGTCAACCTGCTTTCACTTCTTTTTACTTTTTACATTTAATTTATACTTGTGCTGCAAATAGGAACGAATCCTTGACGGAACCAGGAGGAAGTGAGGACCACGTTCTGACATTTCAAGATCAGAACAAATCCTTCAAAAAAATACACTTTTATTAAAGTCCTTTAAGGCTCTTCAGTCCTCCATTTCAAGAATCTTTAAACGTTCTATCAGAAAATGTTCCTCTGTTTAAAAGGGTTTCAAAGCTGGACTTCTGGTTCTCTGGAAGCACCGAGTCCTTATTTTTCTAACAAACCCTTATGGATCCCTTAAAAAACATTTATCAGGAGCTAAAAACAGGTTCCAGGTATTGAGAATTATATAAAGAGCTTTAATTTGTGCCACATTCATAATCAGTTCATACGCACACCTCTTAGAAATGAAGTGTTTAAGGGTTCAGTAGATATTTAAGGGTTCTAGGCGGGGTTTCTACATGAAATGTGATATTTAGTTCATTTGGACAAAAATAGTTTTTCAAGAGTTTGTTTAAGAAGTAAATCCTCTCGTCTTGGATTTTATTTAGAATAAAAATTTCTAGAACCTTTTATAGGAAAACAATTATTTAGACTTGAACCTTTAGATGTTCTTCTCCAAAAGAACAAATTAAAAACACTTAATGCTTTAAAAGATTTGTGTAAGTTTGTGTGTACGATGTTTTTCTAGTTCTTTCACTCTGCTTCTTTCTTTGTTCCCAGATGGATTCTTGTTTAAAAGATTGTCATTGTTTTTTTGTTTTTTATGTATTTCTTCTTCTTTTTTCAGTCTTTGTGGATGTTTCCTCTCCATTTCTCCACGAAATTGAATCCCAACCCCGGGACGAATACGGCGAGCTGTGATTCTGCCGAGCGAGTTTTTTATTTGTGTTGCTGTTGGTTGGAAAAGGAAACAAAATAAAGAAATGAAATTCGATTTGAAGTTGAAAGGAAAAGCGAGGTTCTGGTTCAGGGTCTTTCTGGCTGTTGTTTGTTTATCAGTTTCAATGATTTTATAAACTGAATCCTGTAAAGACGCTGAATGCTTTTCTTCAGGAAGTGACTAATGACTTTTTCAAAACCCTCTCAATGGATGTGATATAAGATAAAAAAAAACAGGACTAATAAGAAAGTATCTGAAATACTCTTCATATGAAGTGGATAATAAATCAATTTGTACCACATTATGATCGAGATAAGATCGATTCATGTGAAGCTATAAAATATTTATACAGTGTCTGTGAAATGTGTGGAAACATCAAGTCTTTTCATTCCTGCTCCTTCTGTTTCCATGCAGCACGCAGTAATGTGAGAGTGAATGAGTGGAGGAAGTTCTGTGGAGTCCAAATAGGAGATTTGTGTCTCTACCAGAAGAACGTGTGTCCCTCACCCCCACCCTCACACATGGAGGTGGAAGTTTAAAGGTTTGGGGTTGTTTTGGAGCAGAGAAGGTTCCAGAAATTGAAAGTGAACCAACATGGCTCCCATTCCACACTTCATCACCATGCCGTTCCGTCTGGACTGAGCCGAAGCGCACGTCTGAGTTCTGTACGTGTTATTCAGAGAGTCGTCTGGAGTGAAGTCTATCATGGAACCACCTGCCCAGTCACCGCATCTCAATCCTACTGAACTGCTCTGAGATGAACAAGAAACATCCAACCAGTGAAGAACATTTCTGGAGAGCTTTACAAGAGACACAGCAAAGAATTTCAGCTGAATGTTTGGAGAAATGAAGTGTCCAGATGTTGAGAGTGTGGGAAGCTGTTCTTCATGAAAGTGGAACATCTGGAGATTTCTAGATTTGTTTGGTCAGAGTGAATCTTCAGATCGTAACATTACCGAGTTTGTTGTGTAGAAACAAAAGGAACATGAAGGTGGATTTGCTCTTCCTTTCATACTGTAATTCAGTGAATATATTCATTCAGGTTTTGTTCACCAAATCAGTGGACTTCTTCCATCAACACTCCATGACATCACTGTCCCTCATCATGAGATTCCTTTATTCAGTATGTGATTCGGTTAATCTTTCTGCTCATTGCTTGACTTTAATTCTCATACAGTAAGTCAGTGTTTGAGTCGAGAACATCATGTTATTTAGAGCACCTTTAACAGTGAACATTGTCCCAAAGCAGAGATGAAGAGATCATTCCATTTTATATCTTACTGCTTATAAGTTCATCCCAAGTGAGTGGTTAGTGTGGTGAAGGGAAAAACTCCCTGAGATGGTTTGAAGAAGAAACCTTGAGAGGAACCAGACTTGAAAGGGAACCAGTCCTCATCCTCAATACCCAATGTCCATTTATTATAGTTCCGTCAGTGTTGAGGTTCAGTGATGGACTCATGCAGAACTGTACACTGAGGTCCTGAGCACATTGTAGCAGACTGTTGATATTAATTACAGTCCAAATCCATCCTCTTTAATCTTACAGTCCAAATTCTCTCGTCTGTCCTTCAGCTAATCAGAAGCATTAGTGAATTGTCTCTAACAGTCCAGTTCAGCGCTCTGTCATTAACAGAATCAGTGTTGGAATCGGCGAATCACTCAGTCGTGACATTTTCTCCTCTCTGTGCGAAGCGAACAAATCGCTAAACGAATCAGAACCAATCGTTTAACTGAACTGTGAAACGATAAACCTCGTTTTCAGGACTTTATTCTGCCCTTATTTATGAAGGAGTTTATTAACCCCGACATCCGCGAGCCATTCAGACGCCAAAGCGTGCGCAGGAAAGTCGCAATAAAACACAAGTCTTTCCCTAATTACCGTTGTTTTGACTCGTTTTCTGTTCCGCTCACTAAAACGTCTTGTTTTTGTACAAAATAGCCAAGAAGACAATTTAACGGATAGTTTGGGGATTTGGGAGACTCATTAGCAGCATCCTGAAGGAACTAGTCAGCATATTCGGAGAATTTAGCGTATAACTCAAAAACAGCTCCTGAACTATTAAAGAGAACAACAGCGAGGACACAAAAGACCTGAACAGCAGACGCACTTCATTTTCCTGTCAATACAAAGCGTGTGTGTAAAGTGTCTGTGTTTAGCTTCTTTCTTTTTTCTTTTCCCCACAGCTCTGCGATGCTCAACTGTTTTTCCTTCACGTCATTCCTGCACTTTTTAATCATCGTTTCTTTATTTCAGCAGTTGTTGGTGTAAATCAGTGAGCAGGATTTCAGTCCTGAGCTTTTATTAAAAAAACAGCAGAAAAAGAAAAGGGTTTGTTTTCTTATCGTTCACATCTGATTTTTGTTGGATTGTTGTTGAAATTACGATACAGCAGAACGTCAAGAAGAAGTGAAACACAAGATATGAGGCTGATGTCTTTCAGGTCCAGACTGTGCAGCCAATCAGTTCAGTTCAAGTTTATTTTTATAGCACGTTTAACAACAGACATATTCTCGAAGCAGCTTTACAGAATGTAGGAATTATAGAGCAGATTGAAACTGGTGTGTATTTTATCCCCAGGCCTGGGGCAAAGAAAAACTCCCTTCAATAGTATGAGGAAGAAACCTTGAGGAGAACCCGTTTCGCGGGGAAGTTCTTCCGCTCTTGAAGCACACGTGCCGCTCAAAACACCTCGAACGACTGGTCACAGTGTCGCCGTATTTCAAACGTACGGCACATCAAACATCTCTGTGAGAGATTCACCAGTTTCACGCAGAATTTCACGTTTGCTGTTTGTTCTATCTCGCTGTCCGTGATGAAATCTGAGATGTGGGAACACACGTGGGTCAGAACATCACCAGTTACACCAGTAATCTCCAAACTTTTCCATACCTCCTCATAGATGCCTCAGGATCCTCAGGATCAGTGACCGTCAGGGGAATCATGTGATCATACAGCAATGATAAATCAGGTTCACATGAAATACCATTATGTGTCTCGATTTTTACCCAAAATGCCTTTGGAGGAAAAACTAAACAAAATAAACACACATTGTCCAATCACAATGACGCAGGTGTAATTCTAATCAATCCCCTAATCTTGTATTACTCACAGATAATAGATATCGATAAACATTGTCCAGATGTTTGAGTTGAACCTCCTCATCGTTTTAGCAAATCAGTGGATTTGGTGAATCTTATTTTCATGAACAAAATGATAAAATATCATATTCCTCACTTTCTCCTCTACAGTATGTGGATCCGTACACGGTGAACAAACCCGAATGATTTTACTGAACTTTCTCATGAAGTCTAAAAACAAAAACGTTCTGTCCGTCATCCATCAGCTTCCTGTCAAAGTTCATGCTGTGTTAAAGCGGCTCACGTCACACACCCCGTTGTTAAAACAAGCCACAGGAACGCCGCCGCCGTCGCCCCCGGCCTCGTCCCGAACCGCTCGGCTCTCAGCAAATGGCTTCCTTATCATTTAATAGAAAGGGCTTTGGCCGTGTGATTGCTAAAAGGCTTCATTTGTTTCGGCCAAACTGAAGGGATTTTCGTCTGCGCTGTGAGAAAAAGCACTAAAACAGACAGGATTAAAAACCTTAAAAACCCCGGAGCGTTTAAACAGACGGCTGATTTAATATCACGCGTTACGATGCTTAATGACGCGAGACGTTTTATCGGAGGTGGAAAGGGTTTTATTTTGAAATATCATTTCACCTCAGTGTGAGTGAACATTCACAAACAAATTCATTCTGATTGGTTGATTATTTCTCTGTGACTGCAGCGCAGGATTCTATTAATGAGCACGTTCCGATACGTTATCGTTTCCATAGCAACAGCTCGTTAGCTCAGTCGCAGGGACTTGATTAGGTGAAGTTTGGTAAAAATGAAGCGGTGCTTATTAAACAACCGTGGAAGGAGTCTCCAGTGTCAGAGAGCTGTAACAGTCAGAGGAAAAGTCACAAGCTGAGAGAGAACGTGGAGAGAACCTGTAGAGAAAGGGGAGAGAATGTGGAGAGAACGTGGAGAGAACATGGAGAGAACATGGTGAGAAAGTGGAGAGAATGTAGAGAGAACGTGGAGAAAATGTGGAGAGAACGTGGTGAGAAAGTGGAGAGAGCGTGAAGAGAACATGGAGAAAATGTGGAGAGAACGTGGAGAGAACATGGAGAGACAATTGCGAGAAAGTGGAGAGAATGTGGAGAGAACGTGGAGAGAACGTGGAAAGAATGTGGAGAGAAAGCTGAGAGAGCGTGGAGAGAACATGGAGAGAACGTGGAGAGAACATGGAGAGAAAGTGGAGAGACTGGTGAGAAATCCAGTGTTTATAGCTGCTCTAATGTAAGTGAGAACTTGTTTCACAGCGTCAGTAGTAATTATAGTCTAAAATTCTTACAAATATTTTATAAAATATTGAATAATACCAGTGAGGTGTTTCCACTGACACTTCGATTCTTTTTTTTTCTGCAGGGTGTAAAAAATGCAGTGCGGAGCTCAAAATCAACATAATTATCTCCTGATGATGTGTGTGTTCGATGCAGCGACGCAGAAACGAGTGTGTGATAGATGCTGCTTCAATCGTTCTTACCAGCAACACATTTTTCAGCAAAGTCAGAAGCTTTCAATCAAAAATAATTGCATTTTAAAAATATCTCTCGTTCAAACACTCGATTATCAGATCATTAGCGCTGATGATTTGACTCATCACATATTTATCAAATCTCCAGAGAACAATCAACTGTCCTTTTCTTCTCGCACTGCTGATCCAACAAGCTCATAAGGATTTCTCTTTCCCATCTCTCACCATATCAACACTGGACTCCTGCACCAGGTCTTCATCTGAAGAACATTCCACTCTGCAACTTATCCAAAATGCAGCCACATGACTAGATTCCTAGGTTCCTCCCCAGGTTCTCCAACACAATCCCACTGCTAAGTTTCCTCCACTGGCTTTCTGTAGCTGCTGCATCAGATTTAAACACTGATGCTCTTCTACAAATCCAAAAACAGCTCTACTCATCCCTCAATCCTCCACAGCTCTACTCATCCCTTCATCCTCCACTGCTCTACTCATCCTTTCATCCTCCACTGCTCTACTCATCCCTCAATCCTCCACAGCTCTACTCATCCCTTCATCCTCCTCTGCTCTACTCATCCTTTCATCCTCCACAGCTCTACTCATCCCTTCATCCTCCACTGCTCTACATATCCCTCCATCCTCCACTGCTCTACTCATCCCTCCATCCTCCACTGCTCTACTCATCCCTCCATCCTCCACTGCTCTACTCATCCCTTCATCCTCCACTGCTCTACTCATCCCTTTATCCTCCACTGCTCTTGTCATCCCTCAATCCTCCACTGCTCTACTCATCCCTCCATCCTCCACTGCTCTACTCATCCCTCCATCCTCCACTGCTCTACTCATCCCTCCATCCTCCACTGCTCTACTTATCCCTCCATCATCAACACCTGATCTAATGCACACTTCATCTCTTAGTGTGTAAAGAAGACAAGCTTCCAAACTCTTCTCTGTTTTGCCACCAATCTGGTGAACTTAATGATTAAAAAGATGAATCTCTAGCAGTCTTCAACTACATCTAAAGACCCACATCTTCCACAGGGTTCTACATTCTCCTTTAAAAAACTCTTTCTAAATATTTTCTTCTCCTAACAGAGTGTAAGATGGTGTTCTTACTTTGTTTCCTAACGAAGCAGCATCAAGAAGATTGAAACTTCAAAGCACTTTTGTAGGCCCTTCTGGTTAAGGGAGCGTCTGCCAAATGCCAGAACTGTAAATGTGATTATATCTCCAGACTTGTTGTGCATGTTTTAATGTTAAACTCTTTTTTGGTCAGCAGGAGAACAGAATGAACTTCATTGCCACAAAGATGTGATGTGAGAGAATTAACCAGCACAGGACTAAAGGACGTGTTTAGTGACTCGCTCTTTATGGGCTCCTTGTTTTATGAATGATTTATGAACGTGTGACCCACTTTCTCCTCGTAGCTTCTCCTCTGATCTGATCTGATACAATGATCATGATCACATTGAGCTCTGAAACACAGAGGGAGGATGTACAGTGAAGGGTCACGTCCCAAACCACATCGCAGAACACTGTGTGTTCAGTCGGCTGCTGAACTGCAACGCAGTGTCTGTAAACGTATGAATATTCGATTGTACACTTAAAATTAAAACAAACTCTGCATCAGTAGCGTCACTTCGATCACATACTGCACTAAAGCATCATGGGTAAATTATAAGTTCAGCATGAGGTCAAATAGAATAAGTAATAATCATGATATCGAAGCTTCTCTGTTCTTTAACTATTTTTAAAATAAAGCTGTTTTTGCATTGTTCTTGAACTGTTCATCAACAAATGATTCTGCATTATTTATAAAAAAGTTCATTTACTGAGAAAATCGACCATGAACTGTTCACTTATAAAAGCTGCTGCTTAGTTTATTGAAACTGAAGTTACTGTTCACAAACTGTTCACAAACCACTGGTGTATAAACTGTTCGCCAAGAGACCGGATTATGAACCATAAAGACACAAAAGCTAGGCTACTCTATGTTCATGAACTGTTCACTGCTTCTCTTCTTTAAACACCACCGTACATTCTGTCCATTTTGTTTGTTTGTTTCGACATTAACCAGTGAATTACTGGGTATTATAAGTGCACTATACACTCTTCCCAATGCACTTAGAACTCAGGTTCTGTATGAGTGTATCATCTGTGTGGGACATGTTCCTGCAAGTTCCTGCTTCACCCATAATCCTCCATTAGTCATCTGAGGATAGATTTTTTTAAACGAAAAGGAAAAAACGATCTTTTCGAGTGTCTCCTCTGCGTATTCATTTGTCTGAGCTGGAATTGGTCGTCTCCTCAAGTCCTTTCACCACCAGGCCCTGGAATTAGAGAAGCTCTGCTGGATCAATACGCTCAGAGTGCGTGTAATTAAATCGCCCCTGAACCCACCAACTCGATCCGTTGATTCCCCTCGCTGTTCGTTTGGATGAGAATCGTTTCCTGTTCTGTTTAACGCACTCGGGAATGCCTACAAATAAAACTAATTATTGCACTTAGAATGGAAGAAGATTGCTTTCAAATGTTTAGATCTTCACTGGAGGAACTGAGACTGAATTTTATCTGCAGCATTTTTATGGATAAGGAAGAAATTTCCAGAAGGTGTGGGAGGGGGAAAGGGGGCGGGGCTTTGACGATGGTCCAAGTTGTTTACATTAAGAAGCTAATAGAGTAGCTAAAATAAATTACACCTGAAACGTGTTCTACAACATGGTGAGATCAGGACACACAACCTTCAATACGCTGCCGTTTCAAACAGCGTGAAATCCCTGATATCATTATTATATCATTATTATTATGTATTCTATTCCTCATTATTATTACTATATCTTCAATTAATAAACTAAATGTGTCTGTTGTTTCTTATTTATATCTGATTTATATCTTTATACTATATTTAATTAGAAGAGAAAGTAAAGTTTCTGGAGGACTGGTGACACGGAGACGGCCAGGCGGTGGAAAAGCAGCAAGACATTATTAATGCAGGATAATTCATATTTAATAAACTCATTTTAAACTTTAAAAGGAACTTTTCCTCAGAACAGACTGTCAGATTCATTTTCCAGAGCAACAAATGTTGTTTTAATAAGCAGCACAAACGCAGAGTGTCTCAGAGTGTTTTAATATCAAATATTTAGCGCCTGTGTGACATTTGTAGAAATCCGTCTGTGAAATTGATGAGTGTGGAGACGCAGCGCTCCGGGAGTTTCGCCTCTTTTTTTACAGCCACAGCAGGCGGGAACGAGCACTTTTTATTTAATGACTCAGCGAGCCGATAATGGAAGAGTTTTTATTATGAAATTCAGATTTTTATATTTTTTGTGCATTAACACACTGCATGTTAAAATCAGGTACAGTGTCCAATCAAATCAGCACGTTTCCTGAGATTAGAAATGAATGTTCACGTAAAATTTTTGTCTCCAATCAAATCAGCTTGTCTCATTCCTGTAAAGTCCACAGAATAAATACATCAGTTAACGCCACCCCCTTTAAAATCCGATTCAATTCACTCAGCTTGTTCCCTTTAAAGTCTAATGTCTAATCAGCTCATCTCAACCCGTACATAGTCCAATCTCCCATTAAAAACAAGTGTCCAATCAAATGTATTGTATGATCAAATCAACAAACATCTTTATATAATTAAAAAGTGATGCCCAATCAAATAAGTTTCTCCACTTATTCAGACTTTGCTTCATTAATATGATCATTTCCAATGAATTAGTCATGAATCTGTCCTTCAAAAGCCATGAACACTGCAACATTCACCAAAACTGCAGAGCTGATGGTGTAAAGTTCTGTCTGTCCACCCACCTGCCTGTTTCTCCACCCACATGTTTGTCTGTATGTCTGTCAGCCCACCTGTCTGACTCTCCATCTGTCTGTCCACCCACCAGTCCCATTAGCCAATCAGTTTGTTTACATATCTGTCTGTCTATCTGTCTGTCCACCCTGGAGTCTGTCTGCCCCTCAGTTTGTTTACATATCTGTCTGTCTATCTCTCTGTCCACCCAGCAGTCTGTCTGCCCCTCAGTTTGTTTACATGTCTGTCTGTTTGTCTGTCTCTCTATCTGTTTGTGTCTATCCACATGACTGGCAACCCACCTGTCTATCTGCCTGCCTGCCTGCCTGTCTGTCTCTCTGTCCACCCAGGTTTTTCCGTCTGTCAGTTCATTCATCTGTTCATTTATCTGGATTTCTGCCTGTCTTCCTGTCCATCTGTCTGCCTCTCAGTGTCTACTTCCTTTGTTGTAAATATGACACACTGCCCATCCTTCTAGTTATCTGTCCATCTGTCTCTCTGTCTTTCTTTCAACCTGTTAATCTCTATTTTTACAATACAATACATACCTCTACCTGTCCACCCTCATGTCTGTCTCTCTCTCTTTCTTTCGGAGCTGAAACAGTGAAAGTAAATAATCACATGTTTTGATGAAGCAGGAATCATTACAGAAGCATCGTGTGGTGGTGTTTAATCTGAGACATTTCTTTAGATTATTTGACTGTAATCTAACTTTCCTAAATAAACCGTCGTCACACTCGTGGTATCCTCACACTCTGCTGATGGAGAGAAAATCCAAGATGGATGACGTTAACATTCACAAAACAGCAGCTAGTTTTTAATGAGCGCTTTCTTTCTTTTTTCAGAATTTTTTGATCAGATTTTTTTCAAAGTAACTCATGATCTGCTCTGTTGAACCTGAAGCGGTGCTGCTGTCTCGGGCCGGCCCAGCTGTAATCACTCCACACGCTACAGCTGGATCGATCGGCCTCTTTAGCTCCGCCGCATGCTGATACCTTTATTCCACACTCATCTGCGAGGGATCAGCTCTAATTTATTCATCTCTCGACATGTTTAATCTCAGCAGGGACGGACGCAATCGATCCCTTCTTCTTTCAGCCTGTTCTGTCCAAAGAGGAAGTGCAGATGGAGGAGGAGGTGCCACTGATAATCGTTTCAGAAAGTGGTGGAATAACGCTGACGGCATGTGGAACGCCTGCGGTGCTGAAACCATGAATACGACAGAAAGTTGAGCTTGTGTTCGAAAACATTTCATCCTCTGTGTGTCTGTTTACAGGAAATGTGATTCTATCGATTTCCTCGCTGAATTCCTCTGCTCTTATTTTACCATTTTACAGAGCAATTTACATTTAACCCAGGAAGTGGAACTATTTACTTTATTTAAACCATGGATGGAAAATATTTATTTTTATATCCAAACAGAAGAAGTGAAATATAACATTCAAAAATAATAAGAACATTTAAAAATAGAAAAATATATAAGACAAATAATAATAAGGAAAAAAAGATATTCTATACAAATATAAAAAAAATACAAACAATAAAAATCTCACTTACAGAATTTAGACATGTGCTTCAGCTCATCACTGAAGCCGGCATGGTGATGAAGTGTGGAATGGGAGCCATGTTGGTTCACTTTCACTTTCTGGAACCTTCTCTGCTCCAAAACAACCCTAAACATTTCAACTTCTACCTCCACGTGTGACTGTGAGGTCTGATCACATCTTCTCTCCTGTTCTCTTCTTACACAAGTTCTTCTGGTAGCGACACAAATCTCCCATTTGGACTCCACAGAACTTTCATTCACATTACTGTGTTTTTGCCTTTTTCCAAAGAAAACAAAAGGAACATTCATGTGTCTCAAAAACCATAAAAATCTCCATAATTTGCACAGACACTGTACTTCTATCACTGTACCACCTCCATCTCCATCCTCTATCACTATACCACCTCCATCTCCATCCTCTATCACTATACCACCTCCATCTCCATCCTCTATCACTATACCACCTCCATCTCCATCCTCCATCACTGCACCACCTCCATCTTCATCCTCCATCACTGTTCCACCTCCATCTCCATCCTCCATCACTGCACCACCTCCATCTTCATCCTCCATCACTGTACCACCTCCATCTCCATCCTCTATCACTATACCACCTCCATCTCCATCCTCCATCACTGCACCACCTCCATCTTCATCCTCCATCACTGTTCCACCTCCATCTCCATCCTCTATCACTGTACCACCTCCATCTTCATCCTCCATCACTGTTCCACCTCCATCTCCATCCTCCATCACTGCACCACCTCCATCTTCATCCTCCATCACTGTACCACCTCCATCTCCATCCTCTATCACTATACCACCTCCATCTCCATCCTCCATCACTGCACCACCTCCATCTTCATCCTCCATCACTGTTCCACCTCCATCTCCATCCTCTATCACTGTACCACCTCCATCTCCATCCTCTATCACTATACCACCTCCATCTCCATCCTCCATCACTGTACCACCTCCATCTCCATCCTCCATCACTGTACCACCTCCATCTTCATCCTCTATCACTGTACCACCTCCATCTCCATCCTCTATCACTATACCACCTCCATCTCCATCCTCCATCACTGTACCACCTCCATCTTCATCCTCTATCACTGTACCACCTCCATCTCCATCCTCTATCACTATACCACCTCCATCTCCATCCTCCATCACTGCACCACCTCCATCTTCATCCTCCATCACTGTTCCACCTTCATCTCCATCCTCTATCACTGTACCACCTCCATCTCCATCCTCTATCACTATACCACCTCCATCTCCATCCTCCATCACTGTACCACCTCCATCTCCATCCTCCATCACTGTACCACCTCCATCTTCATCCTCCATCACTGTACCACCTCCATCTCCATCCTCTATCACTGTACCACCTCCATCTCCATCCTCTATCACTATACCACCTCCATCTCCATCCTCCATCACTATACCACCTCCATCTCCATCCTCTATCACTGTACCACCTCTATCTCCATTCTCTATCACTGTACCACCTCTATCTCCATTCTCTATCACTGTACCACCTCTATCTCCATTCTCTATCACTGTACCACCTCCATCTCCATCCTCCATCACTGTACCACCTCCATCTCCATCCTCCATCACTGTACCACCTCCATCTCCATCCTCCATCACTGTACTACCTCCATCTTCATCCTCCATCACTGTACCACCTCCATCTCCATCCTCTATCACTATACCACCTCCATCTCCATCCTCCATCACTATACCACCTCCATCTCCATCCTCTATCACTATACCACCTCCATCTCCATCCTCCATCACTGTACCACCTCCATCTCCATCCTCCATCACTGTACCACCTCCATCTTCATCCTCCATCACTGTACCACCTCTATCTCCATCCTCTATCACTGTACCACCTCCATCTCCATCCTCTATCACTATACCACCTCCATCTCCATCCTCCATCACTATACCACCTCCATCTCCATCCTCTATCACTATACCACCTCCATCTCCATCCTCTATCACTGTACCACCTCCATCTCCATCCTCTATCACTATACCACCTCCATCTCCATCCTCCATCACTGTACCACCTCCATCTCCATCCTCTATCACTGTACCACCTCCATCTCCATCCTCTATCACTATACCACCTCCATCTCCATCCTCCATCACTATACCACCTCCATCTCCATCCTCTATCACTGTACCACCTCCATCTCCATCCTCTATCATTATACCACCTCCATCTCCATCCTCCATCACTGTACCACCTCCATCTCCATCCTCTATCACTGTACCACCTCCATCTCCATCCTCTATCACTATACCACCTCCATCTCCATCCTCCATCACTATACCACCTCCATCTCCATCCTCTATCACTATACCACCTCCATCTCCATCCTCTATCACTGTACCACCTCCATCTCCATCCTCTATCACTGTACCACCTCCATTTCCATCCTCCATCACTGTACCACCTCCATCTCCATCCTCCATCACTGTACCACCTCCATCTCCATCCTCTATCTCCATCCAATACCACTGCACCACAATCCCTCTATCTTAGTACATGAAAGACACACTTTCAGACTCTTCTCTGTTCTGTTGCTGTTCTGAAACAAATTTGTTCTTGATTTCTGAACAGCTGAGTCACTAGTAGTCTTAGAAGCACATCTTAAGACCTTCTTACTTGCACTTCTTGGGAAAAAAACTAAAGAAATGCTTTCTCACTATTTTATCTCCTGGCAGAGTTTCAGACTGAAGGTATTCTTATTCTGTGTCCTAATGAACCAGCGGGAGGATGTATTTATTGAAGGAGACTTCAAAGCACTTTTGTACTTTGCTCTGGATAAGGAGGCATCTTGTAACTGCCACAGGAGAGTAAATCTCTGCTCATAAAACCAGCTTTTTGCTAATAACCTTTAGATGTTTCATTAATAGACCTGCTAGTTTAGGTTATGTTGCGCAAAATATATTTGGAGCTTGGAATTTGTGGAAGTATCATTTGTTCCAAATTCACTGCAGAGATCATTGATGGTGATTAAAAGTGGGTGGATCTTTTAGAACTGGTTCCTCATGTGAAGTCTAAAAGACAAGTTTTTTTTTGTAACGCAATAAAAACCTGTGTGTTACTTTCAGTTGCTTTGTTAAAAGCCTGGCTGTGTTTGCAAATCTCCATTTATCATTTTGGGAAGTAATTCCCCTACTGAGGCGTTTGGAACGAGGCCCAAATCCATTACGCTGTAATATACTCGCCTCCTGGTCTTATGAGCACTCGAGCGGAAGCGTGCCGTCCTCTAACGATCTGCAGCGCTCTGAGATCTCCGTTAAAGTGCTGTTGCACATCCTCAGAGGAGCAGAGTGGAGGTTCCTCACATCACTCACTAATGTGTTCCTTAGTACTTTTTTATTTCCTTTCTTTTACTCTGGTATGCAGCCTGAACCTCTGATCTGCTGCCTTAATATCCAGCTTGGGTATTTGTTAGTATTAAGATGAGCCTCACACTGGTTCTTCAAACACATTCCTATGTTGTCTGTTCAGTGTCTATAGGATCTTTACAATGTGAGTGTGCGAGGTACACAGAAAGTCTGCATTACGGTTATTATGTTTTCTTACCCAATCAGGAACAGTTTCAGCTCTGGGGTTTTTCACTGTGTATGTACTTGTCTGTTATCTGCAATAAGAAGAACATTTGCTCCATTCTGTGTGCGGTGTGATTCTTCACACTCAGAAAAGACACCACGGACATTGCAGATCGTATGGAAAACCTCTCCAAGAATTAAGTTCAAAATTAAACAGTATTTTATTAGTAATAATACTGTTGAACTGATAATACAGCAGGATCAGTGCACCTAGTTTTAGCAGAATAAATAATATAATTATTATTATTAGGTCCAAGTCTATTAGCCTTCTTCATTTCTTCAATAATACGAGGTGGTATTAAAAAAAGCTTCGAGACCAAAATACTTTATTTATCTACGTTTCCACGTGATCATCTTCAAAATAGTCCCCGTGTACAACAATACAGCTCCCAGTGTTCTTCTGGAACGTGTCATGGACGTCTTCTTTTCAAAGCGTGTCTTCTGCCATTCTCACTGGATCTCCGCAACAGTGTCAAAACGGTGAGCTGGATCTTCATCTTCAGGAGTCCGCAAAAGCCAAATCTGGCAAGTAGAGTGGGTGGGGAGGTGAGATCATGTTGTTTCCCACGAGGAACTCATGTGTTCCAGAGCTCAGGGGTGCTCATGTGGTCAGAATAGCAGATGTGGAAACTCACGTGTTGCTCAGCCCCTGGTGCACACAGGATGGTGTCTTTTGGCAGACTGGTTAATAAAGCATGGTGCTCCCTGTGACTGTGCATGCAGCCCTGTGCTGCCATCTGTTTGCATGTTACAAAACTAAACTCGAAACGTTTTAGTAATAGTATTAGTTTTATCCATAGTATTGATTCCTATAATCAGTAATAGAGTAGTATAGAGTAACATTGATCAGTATAATGAACTGACAGATTTCCCAGCAGCCACTGCTTCCATTTCTTGGTCACATGTCAATAATCGCTTACACCTGTTTCTTGTCACATTAATTAGCTTGTAGACTTTATTATACTGGTATGATTTATTATTTAATTATTTCATATTTATCATTCCGGATGTATTAATGTTTTTCTCTCGTTGTCATCGATTTATTTGGAATGCGTTGCTGAAACAGACGCTGCAGCAGGAAGTGGAAGGATTTCAACTTCCTCTTTATATATTACAGCCTGGATAATTACATCTAATGATTTTCTCTCTTTCTCACCATGTAATTTATCTGTGTGTGTGTGTGTGTGTGTGTGTGTGTGTGTGTGTGTGTGTGTGTGTGTGTGTGTGTGTGTGTGTGTTATTATTGTTGTTGTTGCTGTTTGTATTATTTATGTAGACTTTTGTTATGCTATTTGTTTAAGTATTTAGTATTTAGTATTGTTGTTGTTATTATTATTATTATTATTATTATTATTATTATTATTATTATTATTATTATTAATATTGACTGTATGACTGTAAAAGTGGCCAGAAATAAAATTATCATGTTATTTTGTACATTTATTTTATTTATTAGTTTGTTTGTTGGTGTATGAACTCTAGCAGCTGCTGTTTGTGTGAACCTGCTGCAAAAATCTGTTTCCGTGTTTTTATCAGATTCTTTTGTATACACGAACGTATTCGGCGCATTAGCATTAGCGCATTAGCTTGCACGACAAGCTTCGACATGAAGTCTGTTAAACTCTCCAGAGTGTTTGCCCTTGACATGACCTTGTTATATAAGGGATTATTTATAGCAGCTGCGTTGTTCAGGAGCTCAGAAGATACAGGTGCATTAATGCGATGGCTGCTGAATGTATTTATTAGGGAACAGAACAGAGATGTAAATGCTGCACATTTGTCTCGTTTGCATGTGACCTTCAACCCTGTGGTCCTCAGGAGGAAGCCGCCGGAACACGAGTGCGACTTTTTATTATAAATACTACAGGACGAGTGTCTCCGTCTCACTCTCATTCACTTTGTCCTCGCCGACACAGTTAGCTTTAAAAACAACGTTTCCTACCAAAGTTTTCTCATCGAAACAAAAGCAGTGAGGACAAATACCATGATTCAGCAAGGACAAATACACTGATTTATGAGGACAGCTACACTGGTTTTATGAGGACAAATACACTGATTTTATGAGGACAAATACACTGATTTTATAAGGACAAATACACAGATTTTATAAGGACAAATACACTGATTTTATGAGGACAAATACACAGATTTTATAAGGACAAATACACAGATTTTATGAGGACAAATACACAGATTTTATAAGGACAAATACACTGATTTTTTAAGGACAAATACACTGATTTTTATAAGGACAAATACACAGATTTTATAAGGACAAATACACAGATTTTATAAGGACAAATACACAGATTTTATAAGGACAAATACACAGATTTTATGAGGACAAATACACAGGTTTATGAGGACAAATACACAGATTTTATAAGGACAAATACACAGATTTTATAAGGACAAATACACAGATTTTTATAAGGACAAATACACAGATATTATAAGGACAAATACACAGATTTTATAAGGACAAATACACAGATTTTATAAGGACAAATACACTGATTTTATGAGGACAAATACACAGGTTTATGAGGACAAATACACAGATTTTATAAGGACAAATACACAGATTTTATAAGGACAAATACACAGATTTTATGAGGACAAATACACTGGTTTATGAGGACAAATACACTGATTTTATGAGGACAAATACACAGATTTTATAAGGACAAATACACAGATTTTATAAGGACAAATACACAGATTTTATAAGGACAAATACACAGATTTTATAAGGACAAATACACAGATTTTATGAGGACAAATACACTGGTTTATGAGGACAAATACACTGATTTTATAAGGACAAATACACAGATTTTATAAGGACAAATACACAGATTTTATGAGGACAAATACACTGGTTTATGAGGACAAATACACTGATTTAATAAGGACAAAAACACAGATTTTATAAGGACAAATACACAGATTTTATAAGGACAAATACACAGATTTTATGAGGAAAAATACACTGGTTTATGAGGACAAATACACTGATTTTATGAGGACAAATACACAGATTTTATAAGGACAAATACACAGATTTTATGAGGACAAATACACAGATTTTATGAGGAAAAATACACTGGTTTATGAGGACAAATACACTGATTTTATGAGGACAAATACACAGATTTTATAAGGACAAATACACTGATTTTATAAGGACAAATACACAGATTTTATGAGGACAAATACACTGGTTTATGAGGACAAATACACTGATTTTATAAGGACAAATACACAGATTTTATAAGGACAAATACACAGATTTTATAAGGACAAATACACAGATTTTATGAGGAAAAATACACTGGTTTATGAGGACAAATACACTGATTTTATGAGGACAAATACACAGATTTTATGAGGACAAATACACAGATTTTATGAGGACAAATACACAGATTTTATGAGGACAAATACACAGATTTTATAAGGACAAATACACTGATTTTATGAGGACAAATACACTGATTTTATAAGGACAAATACACTGATTTTATAAGGACAAATACACAGATTTTATGAGGACAAATACACTGGTTTATGAGGACAAATACACAGATTTTATGAGGACAAATACACAGATTTTATGAGGACAAATACACAGATTTTATGAGGACAAATACACTGATTTAATAAGGATTAAGAAGATTGTTGTTATTTCTTGGTTTTGTCCTCCTGCTTCATATTTGAGTGTTTTTTGTTTGACTTTTGCTTAATCCACCTCCTGTGACTCTGATATGATCTCTGTAGTAACACACTGATTTTAGTGATGTTCAGTGAAACATTAAGGTTCCTAGGCATCTCGTGTGATTAATTTCGCCGTCTTCCATGACAAACGATCCTCTCTCTCCACTCTGACCCATTTTTAAAAAAGTAAACAGTGTTCCTTCTTTAACATTATGGATGTAATATATGCAACCTATTTTCACGTGCCAGAAAAGTGGCAAGAGAACTCATGTAGAAGTGATAAAGCCCAAAGAAACATCTCCAGGTTTTTTTCAGACATTTCATTTTTTTATTAAACACTTAAATCCTTAGTTTCAATAGTTGCAGGTTGAAACACAGGAGGCTGATGTGATCAGTTAATATTTACCATCAAATCATTTTGAGTAAAACAGCTGAAAGAAACAGGAGCTAAAAATCTTATTCTGGAATCTCAACATGAAATAACAGCACAGTTTTATTGCATCATTAACCATAAGAGCCAATCAGCATCCAGTATGCAAATTAATGCCATGTAACACTTGTGTTACACTTGTGTTCAATCTGCCCAAGTTCTCCCACACCACCCCACTGCTGCTCCTCCACTGGCTTCCAGTAGCTGCACGTATCAGATTCAAAACACTGATGCTTGCCTACAAGGCCAAAAATGGACCAGCACCATCTTACCTCAGTGACCTCATCACATCTCGCACTGCACCACGCTGTCTGAGATCCTCCAGCACTGCTCCACTGGTACCACCTTCTCTCAGATTGAGAGGTAAGTACAATTCAAGGCTCTTCTCTGTTCTGGCACCGAGGTGGTGGAATGAACTTCCCCTAGATGTCCGTACAGCAGAGTCCCTGACTATCTTTAAGCGACGACTGAAGACCTACCTCTTCCTGAAATACTTAAATTAGCACTTTCCAAGTTTGTAGAATTCAAGAGTTATATTTATATTGAGTTTGTATTCTTGCGTACCAGTGTAGATTTATTCACTACTAGAGATTTAAAGCACTTTTGTACGTCGCTCTGGATAAGGGCGTCTGCTAAATGCTGCAAATGTAAATGTAAATGTAAACACAGCAGTAAAAGACATTCACAAAATCAAATTACACAAATTTCCTCGATGAAGCTAAATGTTTTACCATCATTATTTTAGTCTTTAGTAACTGATTTTATTTCATTTATTGAACATATTTTGTAAATTATCTGTCATTTATCTGCAAAACAGAACTTTCACGAAAATAATGTTCAGGATTCTAGTGATAATCACACACTGATAAATGATGTTTTTACTCCCAAAAAAACCCAAATGTTTGTAACTGCAGTGTATTTTACCAACAACACAATCTCTGTGTTGCTGCACCAGCAATTACTGACCTCTCTCACACACACACACACACACACACGCACAGACACACAGACACACACACATGCACACAAACACGCACAAATAAATACACACATATTCAAATAAACATGCACTCAAACAAACAAACACAAAACCAAAAACACACACACTCACATTCATACACACTCTCACAATTCCACCCAAAAACTCTCTCTCACACACTCTCTCACACACACACACACACACACACACACACACACACACACACACACACACACACACACACACACACACACAATGTGTGTTTCAAAATGTAAATATTCGCTGAGCTGAGATATGAGATAGCAACGGATTTGGTATGCCACTTAAACCATAATTATATTTTCATTAATACATTTCATTATTTTAACATAAAACTCTATAAAAACAATTCTCTATAAGTGTTTTGGTCTTTGGTTCTCTCCAAAAGAGACACCAGGAAAATCAGCCAAAATAATTAGTTATGTGGGAAATGCAATTCTGTGATAAACCGAGGCACCAGATTCCAACCGCGGTAAAGCGGGAGATTACTGTATATCATTTCTATTCCGATATTAATATTCAGTGTACATTTTTTTATGTAATATGTAATAAATCTTCTCTGTTATTTGTTTATATGCAGAGTTCCTAAATATTCTAAGAGATTTTTGCCTTCATCAGAAGAATCTGAGGTCCGTGCGAACAAAATGTGATGTCATGGATTAATAGCACTTGGTTCCTGCAGCAGGGAGGAATATTAGAATATTGAGATCGTCACGTTTTCCAGCACGAGGAGGCCTCAGGATTAACCTCGCTGAAAAAGTCTCAGGTTTCAACCCATGAGATCCTTCTGCCATCTAGAGGAGTGGAACATCTGATAGAGGAGAAAAACAAGAAGAAAAA
>JBCEWE010000040.1:2500-20000 GCA_039877035.1 Silurus lanzhouensis
TCTCCATTAAAATCACATTACAGACAAAATCATCTGCAGCAATAGATTAGAGATGTGATGATCTTCCTGTTCCTGCTGAAGTGATTATCGGTGTAGAAACCACCCCTCCTCCCATAACTACCCCCATGAGGGTGGTACTAATGTGCACATGATTAATTAAGAGCGTAATGTGTAACGAGGCCACTCGGATCCTGAACCGTGACAGGGAGCACTTCATTAGCGGCCCAGAGACAGAACACTAACACGCTCATTTACTGAATGATTGAAGGAATGAATCATTTCTACTTTTCTCCTGATTATGGTACTTCTACACATCTGTTTCTCTCTCTCTCTCTCTCTCTCTCTCTCTCTCAGATCAGGCTAAGATTTTCTCGTTGTTAGCGTCTCACTGAACAGTGCATTTTTATGCTAAAGACAATAAGAAGTCATGAGGAATAGAATGTTGTTTGGTTTCATCATGCTAACTTTAGCATACGGCGCATGTGAAATGGTTTATTAGCTTTCACTCACATGTTCCTCACTAACCACTCAGAACAACCAGACTACTAACTACTGGGCAGAATGACTGACAGACAGTCAGACAGACAGATGGGCTTTTTTCTGGTTAAATGATCGACTGATACACAGGAGGAGGAGACAGACAGACAGACAGACAGACAGACAGATAGATAGATAGATAGATAGATAGATAGATAGATAGATAGATAGATAGATAGATAGATAGATAGATAGATAGATAGATAGAGATGTTTCGCTGCATGTCCATTTATTTGTCAGAGTGAAAATGTGTTATTGAAATGGAGAGCTCTTTCCATCTCTGTCCTTTCACCTCTACCTCTCTCTCTCTCTCTCTCTCTCTCTCTGTGTGTCTCTTTCTCTCTCTATCATTTATTCACTCCCACTCACTCTCTCTTAGACTCTATTCCGTCTCTGTCTCTCGCTCTATCAGTTCTGGATATGTTTTGGAAGAGAAATGGTGTGATTATGAATGCACGCAGACGCCACGGAGTCGATTAATAATGCACGTACACTCGTCTAATTAAACTGCTCTTTCTCTTCCTGCTCTCGTTTCTCCTGATTTATCTCCATCTCCGTGCGATTATCCGGCTGCACTGCGCTCTGCTCTGCTCTGCTCATGGCCGACTCTCTGGAGGAGGATAAATACAGCGTTTATCTCAAATTACAGCCTCCTCCACTGCCTCTACTCACTTCTCTACTGTGAGGAAATACTGTGTAGTCATACGAACCTGCATATACATCACTCAACTGTCTGTCTGTCTGTCTGTCTGTCTGTCTGTCTGTCTCTCTGTCTGTCTCTCTGTCTCTCTTTCTGTCCTTTTTTCTGTCTCTCTGTCTGTCTTTCTGTCTGTATCTCTTTCTGTCTTTCTTTCTCAAAGACTGTCTCTCTGTCTGTCTGTCTGTCTCACAGTCTGTCTGTCTGTCTTTTTCATCTATCTATCTATCTATCTATCTATCTATCTATCTATCTATCTATCTATCTATCTATCTATCTATCTATCTATCTATCTATCCAACGTTTTAGGAAGGTCATGTGACGTGCTGAGTGAAGGGCAGGGGCTGATAAGTAATTCCTGACACTAGATGAGATGCAGTAGTGTCAGTGTGTGCAGTAATGATGCAGCAGACATGTGAAAATCACGCCATAAAAAAATAACCAAAAACAGAGAAAAGCGTGGTTGAGGCGTGGTTGAGGTGTGACTGAGGCTTGGCTGAGGCGTGACTGAAGCGTGACTGAGGCTTGGCTGAGGCGGTGCTAGGGCGGGAACAAAGGCGTGACTGAGGCGTGACTGAGGCATGACTGAGGCTTGCCTGAGGTGTGACTGAGGCGTGACTGAGCCTTGGCTGAGGCGTGTCTGAGGCGTGACTGAGGCTTGGCTGAGGTGTGACTGAGGCGTGACTGAGCCGTGGCTGAGGCGTGTCTGAGGCGTGACTGAGGCTTGGCTGAGGCGTGGCTGAGGCGTGTCTGAGGCGTGACTGAGGCTTGGCTGAGGCGTGGCTGAGGGGTGGCTGGGGCGGGATTGAAGCGTGAATGAGGCATGACTGAGGCTTGGCTGAGGTGTGACTGAGGCGTGACTGAGGCTTGGCTGAGGCGTGTCTGAGGCGTGTCTGAGGCGTGACTGAGGCTTGGCTGAGGCGTGGCTGGGGCGGGATTGAAGCGTGAATGAGGCATGACTGAGGCTTGCCTGAGGTGTGACTGAGGTGTGACTGAGGCGTGACTGAGGCGTGGCTGAGGCGTGGCTGAGGCGTGTCTGAGGCGTGTCTGAGGCGTGTCTGAGGCGTGACTGAGGCTTGGCTGAGGCGTGGCTGGGGCGGGATTGAAGCGTGAATGAGGCATGACTGAGGCTTGGCTGAGGTGTGACTGAGGCGTGACGCAGGCGTGACTGAGGCATTGCTGAGGTATTTCTGAGGCGTGGCTGATCCTCTCAGGAATGCTGCACGTGTTCTATCTGGAGCCTGGTGTGATCTGAGAATGTGTTCGTCTGACACGAGCGTGACGTTTTTATTCACACAGATATCAGGAGGGAAAATAAATCTACAGTATAAAATAATGAGTATGGGATGTGTGTGTGTGTGTGTGTGTGTGTGTGTGTGTGTGTGTGTGTGGTCTTAATTGTTATGCAGAGTTATTGCTCAGACAGTTCACAATTAACTCAAGTTGAATATTTTCACAATGTGACCTTTTTTATCAACACATGAATACAGAATCACATCTCTCTCTCTCTCTCTCTCTCTCTCTCTCTCTCTCTCTCTCTCTCTCTCTCTCTCTCCCTCCATTCTATCCGAGGAAAAATAATTGTGTGAATTGTAACCTATTTGCGTGTCTGTAGTTTACACCCCACTGCACTCCCACATTCTTATCACACTATCCTATCTATCTATCTATCTATCTATCTATCTATCTATCTATCTATCTATCTATCTATCTATCTATCTATCTATCTATCTATCTGTCTGTCTGATAATAAAGAAATCTACACACTTTGAGTAATAAAACAGTGTGTGTGTGTGTGTGTGTGTGTGTGTGTGTGTGTGTGTGTGTGTGTGCGCACGCAAATTTGGGAATTAGAGCATAAGATGCCTCTGTCACTCTACCTTACATGGTATACTTAAACACACACACACACACACACACACACACACACACACACACACACACATACACACACACAGAGAGTGCAGCAGGTGAGGAGTGTAATTTGTAAAATGGTGCATGTAATGAAACAGTGTGTATCGAATGCACCAGCACATTGGGCCGATCCGATCATTTTATTGTGTGTGTGTGTGTGTGTGTGTGTGTGTGTGTGTGTGTGTGTGTGTGTGTGTGGAGCAGGTAGCATCTTTTCTGAGGATGAACCTGAGCGTTTAACACACTGTACAATCGTACGTGTCTGACTCTGTATTTTAGGAGGAGAACGGCAGGTGTCCCAATACTTTTGGCCACACAGTCTCAGCATCTTCTCCTCCTCCATCTGTCTTTAAATAGAGCAGGTCCTACAACATTGTTGTTCTAATTTTCATTTGGAGGCCACTCTCAGGAGATGAAGATGTCTCCTCTACACGAACAGGTTGCTGTGGAACGTGAAGCTCAGGAACCCTGAGGGCGGATTTGGATTATGGATCAGTTTTGCTTTCTCCATCACAACCTGAACAATCATGGAGCTATAAGGAAGTGTTGAGGATGAGGATGGATTCCTGTTTGATGTCATTTCCTCTCCAATTTTGAGGTTTACAAAAGAAGATCTTCCACTTTAAACAATGGAAAGCAGATCTTCATGGAGCTGACCTTCTGCACAGGGGCATTGCCATGCTGGAGCAGACTTTAGCAGATTTGTGTGCCTCCATCGTTGTGAAGGCCGGTTCCTCCTACCAGCTGGTTGAGGAACATGAAAGCCGTAAAAGAGCTGACTTCCTCAGTTTGCTCAGCAACCAATCAGAGCGCAGTCTTCTCGGTTTCGAGAACAAAACCACAACCTGACCTTCTTTCAGTTTCACAACAGGGTTTTTACTTCACAGGAATTGGTACTGTCAAAAGTATTCGGACACCCCAGGTCTTTGGAGGCCTGAAATGAAATGTTCCTCTAGTTGAACTAGGAGACCCAATCCATGTGCACAAAACCAGCTCCATGATCTGCCTTCTATGGGTTGGAGTAGAAGATCTTACCTACACGACTTGTACACATCATTGTGGCCGAATAAGATCTCACAAATCTCCACAAAATCTAGTGGAACATCTTGTGGAACAGAAAATGGGCACAATTAGGATTATGGAATTAGGAGGATCTGATGAAGTTGAAGATCCTTCTTCTTGTCTTGTGTGCTGTCCTATAGAACCAATCATGCGTTTCTTACACGTTCCTACACATTCCTACACGTTCCACATGACCTTCTTCTTCTCAAAAGGCCAGGCTTTACCTTCCAGTAAGAGCTTGTAAAAGCTGTCAGCTTCTTTCGACATGTCTGAATAGAGACTGAAGGTGTGTGTGTGTGTGTGTGTGTGTGTGTGTGTGGGGGGGGCAGGTGTGAAGGTTGTGGTGTTTAGTCTGAGGCTACAGCGTGGTGGTGGTGACATTTTCTCTGGCACCTTTGGTAGACGTGATAGAACATTCTGGAATTCAGTGGAAAAAAAGTGTGTGTGTGTGTGTGTGTGTGTGTGTGTGTGTGTGTGTGTGTGTGTGTCACGGTGGTGGTGGTGCATGAAAACACCGAAAACATCTTCTCGAGCCAAGCGAAGTCCTTCACACTTTTGAAGGTGTGAGATTTGCACCGTTTATATGTGCGGATTTTGCGTTGAAACCTGGTAACCATGGCAACCGAGCCGTCGGATAAATATTTGGGAGCGCCGGTGGGAAAAATCTAAAATACGTCTCGGACTTGTAGGGGACGACATCTGAGAATGTGTGTGCCACAATTTGGTCTCCATTTCCTCTTCAGAGATGTTCCACTAGACTTTGTGGAGATTTAAGGAGATTTGATTCAGTCACGAGGAAGTGTGGTAGTAAAGTCAGGTCCTGATGGAGGTCAGATGTAGGTAAGGAGGGTTGAATCTCTAGAGCAGGAGATCTTTCACGCATTTCCAACCCATGGTATGCAGATCTTCATGGTATGGGTGTGCTAGTTCAAGTGATGGAAAAGACCCGTTGTACCTCCAACGTTGTAGGAACGATTTGGACGAGAACCATATATGATACGGCTGGAAAGGACAGATGTCCCAATACTTTTGGCAATACAGTGCATGTGTGTGTAGGATCAAATAAAATGAGAGATAGAAAAAGATTTCTTCTTCTTCTTCTTCTTCCTCTTCTTGGCTCACGGTTTAGCGACTAAGGAACATTCTAACCTTGGACCAAGTTCTACCAACACTTTAGTCCATCAGGGTCAATTCTGGACCTGATCTTAATGTACATTTATGGTCATAATGTCTGAGTCCAAAACATAAAATCCAGACATCTCTGGATTTCCTGAACTCTGAAGTCCTGATGGAGGTGAGATGTAGGTAAGGAGGCCTGGGGTGAAGTCAGAGGTTAATAGGGTTGGAGCTCCAAAGCAGGAGCTCTTCCACACACTTTCAACCTATGGAATGCAGATCTTCATGGAGCTGGCTTTGTGCACAGAGTTTGCACTGAACCTATACAATTGTGAGCCTCCAACTTTGTGGTAAAAACTTGGAGAAGAACCACATGTGTGCCCGAATACTTTTGGTATTACACTGTGTTCTTTCTTTCTTTCTTTCTTTCTTTCTTTCTTTCTTTCTTTCTTTCTTTCTTTTTTTTTTAGTCTGCCATTTTCCTTGTAGTCACATGACACTTTTGTCGTCTTGGATTGGATGACGTTGAGTTGGTGCACTTTCTGTTCTGGACCAGTAGGTGGTAGTGTCAAAAAGAGATCCTGAACCTGAAGGTCCTAAAATTGAGGTCCTGAACCTAAAGATCAGGTTTGGTGTCAGTGCATGAAGCGTTGCTAAGATACAGTCCCCACTTCCTGTTTCAGATCTGTTGGGTGGTTATGGCCGAGTCTCGTGGAGTATTCTAAAGATTCTGTAATATGTTCGCTAACGACTTTTGAAGATGATGTGCACCAAATTTGGTGATGATTGGAAAGATTTTTTGATATCAATATGGGGTTTTGGACACAATCCAAGATGGCGGAACACCAAATTCCCACAAAGTTGGAGGCAAACAGTAGTAGTATAGTACATCTTTCTTCACTGGAATTAGCAGACCCAGACCATGAAGCTCCATGAAGATCTGCTTTCCATGGGTTGGAGGTGGGTGGAATCTCTGCTGTAAACCCATAAACCCTATCAGGATGAACGCTGACTGCACCCCAGGAACCTCCTCACTTCTTCTCACCTACATCAGTACCCTTGTATCTGTATGAGCTACAAATATCCACAAAATCCAGTAGAACATCTTCCCAGAAGAGTGGAAGTTCTTATAAAGGATCTACATCTGGGATGATCTTATGCTTGGGTGTCCACACACTTTTGACCACATAGTCTACGAATACATTTGGTGCAGGAATTGAGGTTAGCATGCTGACGGCTAATGCGCATTCATGCTGCAGTGTGTGTGTGTGTGTGTGTGTGTGTGTGTGTGTGTGTGAGAGATCACAATTCTGAAAAAAAGAATTCCCCTCAACTCAATAAAAACTAAACTGAGTCATGTCACAACTGTCAAGTCGTTTAATTTGAATCGGGTACGACCAATCAGAGCAGAGGGTTCAGTAAGCCCCGCCCCCACCGGACTGCCCAAATTTCTCTCTCTCACTTTCTTTTTTCTTTTTCTCTTTCTATATATTGAAAGAGAGAGAGAAATATATTGTTTTGATCTATCTATTTATCCATCTGTCTGTCTGTCTGTCTGTCTGTCTGTCTGATTCCTCCTGTGAATCTCTTCTAATTTCTGTATATAGGAGGAGTAAAAGAGAGAGTGAAAGAAAAATAGAGGGGAAAAAAACTCTCTCTCTCTCTCTCTCTCTCTCTCTCTCTCTCTCTTTCTCTTCTATTACAAATTTCTATATATAGAAGGAGAAAGATAGATAGATAGAGAGAGAGAGAGAGAGAGAGAGAGAGAGAGAGAGAAAGATAGATAGATAGAGAGAGAGAGAGAGAGAGAGAGAGAGAGAGAGAGAGAGAAGGAGGTATGTATCAGTAACTCCTCTCCACGCAGTACAATGTGACAGAGCTGGTAACATAACTTTATGCCTGTATGTGTGTGCGTTGTGCGTGTGTGTGTGCGTGTGTGTGTGCGTGTATGTGTGTGTGTATGTGTGTGTGCGCGCACGCACGTGCGCCTGTGTGCAGTCGTATGGTCTCTCCTTAAGCCAGCTGTTCATTTCAATATAAGCATTGAGTATTATACTTTCAACTGTCTCTTTTTTACACACACACACACACACACACACACACACACACACACACACACACACACACACACACACACAGAGGTCTATTAAATCTATCATTTTTATGACTAAAATGAGGAAACGAAAAGTTTTCAAGTATTATGCCTCACAGTATTCTGCTCTCAGACAAACTCTTTTTCTCTCTCACACACACACACACACACACACACACACACACACACACACACACACACACACACACACACTCCAGCTCTTCCTTTCCTGTTTTATACTTCTTCTTTCTCTTTCTTTTATTATGCCCATTTTTTAGCTATACATCATCACACACACACACACACATACACACACACACACACACACACACACACACACACACACACACACACACACACAACACACACACTATTTGACCTTTTGACCCTCAAACCTATTAAAAGACTATTATATCTCACACCTTCACCCATTATCATGTTTTTGAGTGCATTTTAAGGCATCTAAGCACCGAGAAATTGCCCTGTGCTCCCTCCTGATTGGACAGATTGGGGTAACTGTAGTATCCCTGTTACTCTTCTCACGGCGCTGGGATTAACCCCCGCTTGTCCCACTGCACAGCGTCGTTTCACACGTTTAATTTTTCACGATTCTGATACGGAGTAAATCAACACATCCAATGATGAACATGTAGAGAACATAAGTCACAAAACACTCATCATGTTTACAGTCAGAAATCAGAGACCGGCTACAAGGTTGCCAGATGCACCAAATTACCTCAAACTCAACTCCTTGGCACATGCAACTCGCTACAAATGAACAAAAGTTCTTTCTTATTTTTTGTTTGTTTGTTTGTCTCTCTTTTATTCTACCTTTTTGACTTTTACGAAAAGTCAGAAATCAGTTCACTCAAAACCAAACCGGGCAACAGGGTTGCCAGACGCACAAAATGAACGCTAATTCTACTCCTTAACACACACCACTTTGGTACAAATCAACAAAAGTGTTTTTTGGTTTTTCTTCTTGACATCGAGAGGTGGTGAGTTCAAATCCCAGTATCACCAAGCTGCCACTCATCGGCCCTTGAGAAAGTGTGGAAGTGTGTGGAAGATCTCCTGCTATAGAGATGAATGTGAAAACCCCAGGAACTTCCTCACTTCATCTCAGATACATCAGGGCCCTATTGAACACCCTTGGGATGAATGTGAACTCTGACTGCACCCCAGGCCTCATCACCTTATCACCCACATTAGTATCTGAATTTACTGACACCTTTGTAGCTGAATGAGCACAAAATCTCCACAAAATCTTGAGGAAGATCTTCCCAAAAGAGTGGAGATCATTATAACAAAGCAATCTTATAGACCGGTGTCCACATACTTATGGGCCGAATGTGTAAAGCAGCTGGTTTTGGTTCAGTTCTAGTTCTCATGACATCATATGTATACTGTGTGTGTGTGTGTGTGTGTGTGTGTGTGTGTGTGTGTGTGTGTGTGTTTGAGTGTCTTACTGAAAATCAAGATCATCCCCTAGTGTGTGAGAATGGATCATCTGTTGAACTGTGAGCATTTGCTGTTTGTGTGTGTGTGTGTGTGTGTGTGTGTGTGTGTGTGTGTGTGTGTGTGTGTGACCAGATTGAGTGTGACACACGTTTCCCCCGGTGGGACGTTAACATTCTTACACTCCGATTTGTGTGGGCGCTTGGCCCTGGAACTACACACACTGGTTTATCACACACACACACACACACACACACACACACACACACACACACACACACACACACACACACACACAGCTGCAACACTGCTGATGTGAGTGTTAAATTAATGTTACATGTGAGTGTTAAAAGCGAGCATTAGATGTGAGTGTTACATGCGAGTGTTACATGCGAGTGTTACATGCGAGTGTTTGATGCGAGTGTTACATACGAGTGTTTGATGCGAGTGTTACATGCGAGTGGTACATGTGAGTGTTAGATGTGAGTGTTACATGCAAGTGTTTGATGTGAGTGTTAGTTGTGAGTGTTACATGCGAGTGTTTGATGCGAGTGTTACATGCGAGCGTTACAAACGAGCATTACTTGCGAGTATCACATACGATTGTTAAATGCGAGTGTTACATGAGAGTGTTACATGCGAGTGTTTGATGGGAGTGTTTGATTCAAGTCTTACATGCAAGCGTTACATGCGAGTATCACATATGTTTGTTAGATGCGAGTGTTACATGCGAGTGTTTGATGCAAGTGTTATATGTGAGTGTTTGATGCAAGTGTTTGATGCAAGTGTTACATGTGAATGTTACATGTAAATGTTACATGTGAGTGTTACATGTGAGTGTTTGATACGAGTGTTACATGCGAGTATTTGATGCGAGTGTTTGATGCAAGTGTTACATGTGAGTGTTTGATACGAGTGTTTGATGCGAGTGTTTGATGGGAGTGTTTGATGCAAGTGTTACACATGAGTGTGTGATGCGAGTGTTTGATGCAAGTGTTACATGTGAGTGTTACATGTGAGTGTTTGATACGAGTGTTACATGCGAGTGTTTGATGCGAGTGTTTGATGCAAGTGTTACATGTGAGTGTTTGATGCGAGTGTTTGATTCAGGTGTTTGATGCGAGTGTTTGATTCAGGTGTTTGATGCGAGTGTTTGATGCAAGTGTTACATGTGAGTGTTTCATGGGAGTGTTTAATGCGAGTGTTTCATGCAAGTGTTACATGCGAGCATCACATGCATTTTCTTCTCACTAAACCGTTTTCAGCACATCAACCTGCTTCCTGTCATTGAGCATTAATCCACTGGTGTATTTTTTCCTGTCTCTCACACATCACAGACGTAGACTAGTTTCTGAAGCTCACAATGAGTAGGCAGAAGGCAGTAAGAAGTTTGGGGTTAACGTGGATGAGAGAGAGGGAGTCAGTGATGAGAACATGACTGAGAACAGCAACATTCCTGATCAACTGATCATCATCGTCTTTTCTCTACTTGTGTTCTATATGGTGGATCTTCAGTCTGAATACATTCATTAGAGAACAACATCTAAAATTATTGTGTATTCATATATTAATATGACGTGAGGTTCAGTTACAGCGTGACACTAAAACAGGTCGTAATAATCACTACTTTATACTGAAAAACACGTCAGAGCTCAAACTTCAACCTGAGTAAAAAAGTGCAGTCTGAACTTCAGCGTTGTTGATGTGTTTACTTTTGCAACCTCTGACTCAGCGTGACAGTGTGTGTGTGTGTGTGTGTGTGTGTGTGTGTGTGTGTGTGAGACACTCAGAATGAGCATGTCTTCTCCATTTCAGAGGTCAGACTGGGAATCATATGCAGGCAGCAGGAGGTGGAGATTCTCTGTTCCTGATATCAACCTGTCAGTCACACATTCGGAAACGAGGAGCTTTTAGATACGCTGTCAAAGTCAAGCACTTTTACTGTTACACACACACACACACACACACACACACACACACACACACACACACACGATTATTTCTGTCACTTTTCTGTCTGCTTGTGTTCTACTCCAGTGTGTTCTACACGAGTGTGTTCTACTCCAGTGTGTTCTACTCCTGTGTGTTCTACACGAGTGTGTTCTAATCCAGTGTGTTCTACACGATTGTGTTCTACTCCAGTGTGTTATGAGTGTGTTCTACACAAGAGTGTTCTACTCGAGTGTGTTCTACTCCAGTGTGTTCCACTCCTGTGTGTTTTACACGAGTGTGTCCTAATCCAGTGTGTTCTACACCAGTGTGTTATGAGTGTGTTCTACACGATCGTGTTCTAATCGAGTGTGTTCTACACGAGTGTGTTATGAGTGTGTTCTACACGAGTGTGTTCTACTCCAGTGTGTTCTACTCCAGTGTGTTATGAGTGTGTTCTACACGATCGTGTTCTAATCGAGTGTGTTCTACACGAGTGTGTTCTACTCCAGTGTGTTTTACTCCAGTGTGTTATGAGTGTGTTCTACACAAGTGTGTTCTACTCCAGTGTGTTCTACTCCAGTGTCTTCTATTTGAGTGTGTTCTACACGAGTGTGTTCTAAACGAGTGTGTTCTATTTGAGTATGTTCTACTCCAGTGTGTTATGAGTGTGTTCTACACGATCGTGTTCTAATCGAGTGTGTTCTACACGAGTGTGTTCTACTCCAGTGTGTTATGAGTGTGTTCTACTCCAGTGTGTTCTACTCCAGTGTGTTATGAGTGTGTCCTAATCCAGTGTGTTCTACACGATTGTGTTCTACTCCAGTGTGTTCTACTCCAGTGTGTTATGAGTGTGTTCTACTCCAGTGTGTTATGAGTGTGTTCTACTCCAGTGTGTTCTACTTCTGTGTGTTTTACACAAGTGTGTCCTAATGCAGTGCGTTTTACACGAATGTGTCCTAATCCAGTGTGTTCTACACGAGTGTGTTCTACTCCAGTGTGTTATGAGTGTGTTCTACTCCAGTGTTCTACTCGGGTGTGTTCTACTCCAGTGTGTTCTACTCCTGTGTGTTTTACACGAGTGTGTCCTAATCCAGTGTGTTCTACACGATTGTGTTCTACTCCAGTGTGTTCTACTCCAGTGTGTTGAGTGTGTTCTAGTCCAGTGTGTTCTACTCCAGTGTGTTATGAGCGTGTTCTAGTCCAGTGTGTTCTACTCCAGTGTGTTATGAGCGTGTTCTACTCCAGTGTGTTCTAGTCCAGTGTGTTCTACTCCAGTGTGTTATGAGTGTGTTCTAGTCCAGTGTGTTCTACTCCAGTGTGTTATGAGCGTGTTCTACTCCAGTGTGTTCTACTCCAGTGTGTTATGAGTGTGTTATACTCCAGTGTGTTCTACTCCAGTGTGTTATGAGTGTGTTCTACTCCAGTGTGTTCTACTCCAGTGTGATCTACTCCAGTGTGTTATGAGTGTGTTCTACTCCAGTGTGTTCTAATCCAGTGTGTTCTACACGATTGTGTTCTACTCCAGTGTGTTCTACTCCAGTGTGTTATAAATGTGTTCTACTCCAGTGTGTTCTACTCCAGTGTGTTCTACTCCAGTGTGTTCTACTCGAGTGTGTTCTGCTCCAGTGTGTTCTACTCCAGTGTGTTTTACTCCAGTGTGTTATGAGTGTGTTCTACTCCAGTGTGTTCTACTCCACTGTGTTATGAGTGTGTTCTACTCCAGTGTGTTCTACTCGAGTGTGTTCTACTCCAGTGTGTTGAGTGTGTTCTAGTCCAGTGTGTTCTACTCCAGTGTGTTATGAGCGTGTTCTAGTCCAGTGTGTTCTACTCCAGTGTGTTATGAGCGTGTTCTACTCCAGTGTGTTCTAGTCCAGTGTGTTCTACTCCAGTGTGTTATGAGTGTGTTCTAGTCCAGTGTGTTCTACTCCAGTGTGTTATGAGCGTGTTCTACTCCAGTGTGTTCTACTCCAGTGTGTTATGAGTGTGTTATACTCCAGTGTGTTCTACTCCAGTGTGTTATGAGTGTGTTCTACTCCAGTGTGTTCTACTCCAGTGTGATCTACTCCAGTGTGTTATGAGTGTGTTCTACTCCAGTGTGTTCTAATCCAGTGTGTTCTACACGATTGTGTTCTACTCCAGTGTGTTCTACTCCAGTGTGTTATAAATGTGTTCTACTCCAGTGTGTTCTACTCCAGTGTGTTCTACTCCAGTGTGTTCTACTCGAGTGTGTTCTGCTCCAGTGTGTTCTACTCCAGTGTGTTATGAGTGTGTTCTACTCCAGTGTGTTTTACTCCAGTGTGTTATGAGTGTGTTCTACTCCAGTGTGTTCTAATCCAGTGTGTTCTACACGATTGTGTTCTACTCCAGTGTGTTCTACTCCAGTGTGTTATGAGTGTGTTCTACTCCAGTGTGTTCTACTCCAGTGTGTTCTACTCCAGTTTGTTCTACTCGAGTGTGTTCTACTCCAGTGTGTTCTACTCCAGTGTGTTCTACATGAGTGTGTTCTACTCCATTGTGTTCTACACAAGTGTGTTCTACTCCAGTGTGTTCTACTCCAGTGTGTTATGAGTGTGTTCTACACGAGTGTGTTCTACTCCAGTATGTTTTACTCCAGTGTGTTATGAGTGTGTTCTACACGATCGTGTTCTAATCGAGTGTGTTCTACACGAGTGTGTTCTACTCCAGTGTGTTTTACTTCAGTGTGTTATGAGTGTGTTCTACACAAGTGTGTTCTACTCCAGTGTGTTCTACTCCAGTGTCTTCTATTTGAGTGTGTTCTACACGAGTGTGTTCTAAACGAGTGTGTTCTATTTGAGTATGTTCTACTCCAGTGTGTTATGAGTGTGTTCTACACGATCGTGTTCTAATCGAGTGTGTTCTACACGAGTGTGTTCTACTCCAGTGTGTTATGAGTGTGTTCTACTCCAGTGTGTTCTACTCCAGTGTGTTATGAGTGTGTCCTAATCCAGTGTGTTCTACACGATTGTGTTCTACTCCAGTGTGTTCTACTCCAGTGTGTTATGAGTGTGTTCTACTACAGTGTGTTATGAGTGTGTTCTACTCCAGTGTGTTCTACTTCTGTGTGTTTTACACAAGTGTGTCCTAATGCAGTGCGTTTTACACGAATGTGTCCTAATCCAGTGTGTTCTACACGAGTGTGTTCTACTCCAGTGTGTTATGAGTGTGTTCTACTCCAGTGTTCTACTCGAGTGTGTTCTACTCCAGTGTGTTCTACTCCTGTGTGTTTTACACGAGTGTGTCCTAATCCAGTGTGTTCTACACGATTGTGTTCTACTCCAGTGTGTTCTACTCCAGTGTGTTATGAGTGTGTTCTACTCCAGTGTGTTCTACTCCAGTGTGTTATGAGCGTGTTCTACTCCAGTGTGTTCTACTCCAGTGTGTTATGTGTGTTCTACTCCAGTGTGTTCTACTCCAGTGTGTTATGAGTGTGTTCTACTCCAGTGTGTTCTACTCCAGTGTGTTATGAGTGTGTTCTACTCCAGTGTGTTCTAATCCAGTGTGTTCTACACGATTGTGTTCTACTCCAGTGTGTTCTACTCCAGTGTGTTATAAATGTGTTCTACTCCAGTGTGTTCTACTCCAGTGTGTTATGAGTGTGTTCTACTCCAGTGTGTTCTAATCCAGTGTGTTCTACACGATTGTGTTCTACTCCAGTGTGTTATAAATGTGTTCTACTCCAGTGTGTTCTACTCCAGTGTGTTCTACTCGAGTGTGTTCTACTCCAGTGTGTTCTACTCCAGTGTGTTCTACTCGAGTGTGTTCTGCTCCAGTGTGTTCTACTCCAGTGTGTTATGAGTGTGTTCTACTCCAGTGTGTTTTTACTCCAGTGTGTTATGAGTGTGTTCTACTCCACTGTGTTATGAGTGTGTTCTACTCCAGTGTGTTCTACTCGAGTGTGTTCTACTCCAGTGTGTTATGAGTGTGTTCTACTCCAGTGTGTTCTAATCCAGTGTGTTCTACATGATTGTGTTCTACTCCAGTGTGTTCTACTCCAGTGTGTTATGAGTGTGTTCTACTCCAGTGTGTTCTACTCCAGTGTGTTATGAGTGTGTTCTACTCCAGTGTGTTCTACTCCAGTTTGTTCTACTCGAGTGTGTTCTACTCCAGTGTGTTCTACTCCAGTGTGTTCTACATGAGTGTGTTCTACTCCAGTGTGTTCTACTCGAGTGTGTTCTACTCGAGTGTGTTCTACTCCAGTGTGTTCTACACAAGTGTGTTCTACTCCAGTGTGTTCTACTCCAGTGTATTATGAGTGTGTTCTACACGAGTGTGTTCTACTCCAGTGTGTTCTACTCCAGTGTGTTATGAGTGTGTTCTACACGATCGTGTTCTAATCGAGTGTGTTCTACACGAGTGTGTTCTACTCCAGTGTGTTTTACTCCAGTGTGTTATGAGTGTGTTCTACACAAGTGTGTTCTACTCCAGTTTGTTCTACTCCAGTGTCTTCTATTTGAGTGTGTTCTACACGAGTGTGTTCTAAACGAGTGTGTTCTATTTGAGTATGTTCTACTCCAGTGTGTTATGAGTGTGTTCTACACGATCGTGTTCTAATCGAGTGTGTTCTACACGAGTGTGTTCTACTCCAGTGTGTTCTACTCCAGTGTGTTATGAGTGTGTTCTACTCCAGTGTGTTCTACTCCAGTGTGTTCTATTCCAGTGTGTTATGAGTGTGTTCTACTCCAGTGTGTTCTAATCCAGTGTGTTCTACACGATTGTGTTCTACTCCAGTGTGTTCTACTCCAGTGTGTTCTACATGATTGTGTTCTACTCCAGTGTGTTCTACTCCAGTGTGTTATAAATGTGTTCTACTCCAGTGTGTTCTACTCCAGTGTGTTCTACTCGAGTGTGTTCTACTCCAGTGTGTTCTACTCCAGTGTGTTATGAGTGTGTTCTACTCCAGTGTGTTCTACTCCACTGTGTTATGAGTGTGTTCTACTCCAGTGTGTTCTACTCCAGTGTGTTCTACCCCAGTGTGTTATGAGTGTGTTCTACTCCAGTTTGTTCTAATCCAGTGTGTTCTACACGATTGTGTTCTACTCCAGTGTTTTCTACTCCAGTGTGTTATGAGTGTGTTCTACTCCAGTGTGTTCTACTCCAGTGTGTTCTACTCGAGTGTGTTCTACTCCAGTGTGTTCTACACATTTGTGTTCTACTCCAGTGTGTTCTACTTCAGTGTGTTATGAGTGTGTTCTACACGAGTGTGTTCTACTTCAGTGTGTTTTACTCCAGTGTGTTATGAGTGTGTTCTACACGAGTGTGTTCTAAACGAGTGTGTTCTATTTGAGTGTGTTCTACTCCAGTGTGTTATGAGTGTGTTCTACACAAGTGTGTTCTACTCCAGTGTGTTCTTCTCCAGTGTGTTCTACTCGAGTGTGTTCTACACGAGTGTGTTCTACACGAGTGTGTTCTATTTGAGTGTGATCTACTCCAGTGTGTTATGAGTGTGTTCTACTCCAGTGTGTTATGAGTGTGTTCTACTCCAGTGTGTTATGAGTGTGTTCTACTCGAGTGTGTTCTACTCGAGTGTGTTCTATTCCAATGTGTTCTAAGCGAGTGTGTTTTACGGGAGTGTGTTATAGGTGAGTGTGTTATATGAGAGCGTGTTCTACTCCAGTGTGTTATACACGAGTGTGATATACACGAGTGTGTTATAGGTAAATGTGATATACTGTAGGTGAGTGTGATATACGCTGCTGGCTGAACGTCAACATAAAAATTTGAGGTTTTTGCCGGATTTTGCGGGCGAGCGTGTGGTTTTGGAGAGCCGGCTCGGGTTTGCAGCGTTCCACCTCCTCATCCCATCTGCTCGATCGCTTTTGGAAAAAAAAAGCAAGAAAAAAAAAAACAAACGTCCCAGACGACTTGATCTCAATCCCAGAAAACACACAGGTTTTTTTTATTTTTGAAGAGTGGAGAGTGTGAGAAACTTTTGAAGAACATCTGCTTTGAAAGTGATTAGTAAGTGTGTGTGTGTGTGTGTGTGTGTGTGTGTGTGTGTGTGTGTGTGTGTGTGGTACAGAACTCCCTGTCCTCAGAACACTTTCCCGGATTTCCCACTGTCCGTGCTGGGTTTTTTTTCTTCTTCGCATTAATGACTCTTTTGAAGCGCAGTGAAAGAAGGATTTTGTCTGTAAATGCCACACTGCCCTGCCCCCAGGGGGCAGAACCGGGTCAGGGGGCATTACAGTGCAGGATGTGGACTGTTTATGTGTTACTGGACCCTCCCAACTGGTTGTTTTTGTGTTGTTCATTAGAGTTTTAAGCGAATACTGATATTCATAGGATTTATTTCTTTTTATTTATATAAAAACTGTTAATTAATAATTTAATCTAATTATCATTTCATTCTGTAACTTAATTATCTAATTAGTTTTTGTAATTATTATTATTATTTTTTATTTCTATGCATTCCCAAACTATAACGAATTAATTAATGTATTATTGTTTACTGATCATTTATTTCAAACGTATTATTTGTTTGTTTGTTTATATGCCATCACTTTATTTATGTATCATTAAATGCTATTTAGTAATGTTCTTCTTATTTTATTTTTTAAATGTTGATGTAACTTTATATTTATTTAATTGCTTGTTTATTTATTTGTTTGTTTCATTGTTTTGTATTTATTCATTTTTTTTTTTTTACAAAATGTCAATTTTTGTCTACTTTA
>JBCEWE010000040.1:22500-37500 GCA_039877035.1 Silurus lanzhouensis
GAAACTGAATGTAAAAGAGTGAAAATAAGATGAAAAAGAAAAGAAGCGAGAGAGTCACGCAGACAGAAAAAAAAAAGGAGTAAAAGAAAGAAACAAAATGAAAAAAGACGAATGAAAGAAAGAGAAGAATGAGATGGATAAAGGAGGAAGGAGTGGATGAAAGAGTGAGAACAAAGAAATGACACAAAGCAGCAGGAGGAGAAGGAGAGAGGGGAAGAGAGAGACAAACAAAGGACTTGGGGATGGAGAGAGATGGAGGGAGGGAGGAAGAATTAACAACATGAAGGGAAACCCTGAGGGAGGGGGGTGGGGGTGAGGGTAGGGGCTTACTCATGTGTTTGTTTTTGTGTGTGTGTGTGTGTGTGTGTGTGTGTGTGTGTGTGCCACTGGAACATCTGTGTCCCCCTCCCTCCCTCAGCCGAGCTTTTTTCTTCATCTTCATTATTACACCAACTCCAATACTGAGAAAGAAAGAAAGAAAGAAAGAAAGAAAGACATTAAGGAAGAACAGAAGAAAGAAAGGCTACTTGATTGGTTGGTTGATAGAATGATTGATTGATGTAGGGACAGAAAGAAAGAAAGAAAGAAAGAAAGAAAGAAAGACATTAAGGAAGAACAGAAGAAAGAAAGGCTACTTGATTGGTTGGTTGATAGAATGATTGATTGATGTAGGGACAGAAAGAAAGAAAGAAAGAAAGAAAGAAAGAAAGAAAGAAAGAAAGAAAGAAAGAAAGTCTGGCACATTGGAACTCGTGAACTCAAGAGAAACTGAAATGATAGTCAGTGCTATCTGAGCTCGGCATGTCACTGCGTCTTCACGTCGCACATCTGGATAAAGCATGATCTGGCTCCACTTATTCCAATCCCCAACAACATGTTCCACATCTGGAAGGAACAGTACAGCTGCAGGAAATAAAAATGCAGTGGAATAAAGAGATGTGTTGGAGTGGGGCTGAAGGAAACCCACCTCCTCTGAGTGGACTTGGGTCTCGTCCCAAATGGAAAGCGAGATGCTTGTGTTGACAGACAGTTGTTGGGAGCGAGACGGGTTTGTACAGACAGGCGTTGGCCAGCTCTTTTATGTGGAATGTTAGACTGTCATCAGACCTTCTGCTTCTCTGATGGATTTGAGCTGGAGCTGGTGCTGAGGGCTCTCTCTTCACCCAGATGTGTCTGCAGGAAACAAATACATGGTTTACTCATCAATATTCAGCTCTAAATGATGGCCAAAGTACCAGAACACCTGACTTTTCCACCCAGATGTGGTTCTTCCTCAAACTGTCAACACAATGCAGGAGACACACAACTGAGTAGGAGAAAGAAAGAAAGAATCCGACTTTTGATGGAAGAAGGTGTTAGCCAGAATGACCAGGATGTACAGATGATACAAGATCAAGATGTGGTCCATACTATCAAATTATCCCAACCACTAGTAAGCCACAGTTTTATCACTGCATCGGGGGGCATTAGGGCAGTTAAAGGTTAAGACCCCCTGAGGACTTTTATACTTTTAACCAGTGGATTTCATTTCCTTTCTAGTTTGCTGGTGGCCATCTGCTGTGAAGTCAAGACTATTGCATCAATCCATCAACACTATTGTATCTCAGCATTATCGTTTGAGGGCCTCTTCTGCAATTCCCCCAGACATTTTTTAGTTGTTGGAATAATCAAAAGGTTGTGAGTTCAAATGCCGGCAGGGGGATTTGCCCAGCAGAGTAGCTTTGTGGTGCTATAAGCTAAACACTGTAACCACTGAGGTACCACATCCCATCTTTGCAGAAGCCCAGGGTCTCTGTTTGCAACATTTCCAGTTGGCAGTGGTTAAGATTTTGGACTGGTCATGAATTCAAATCCAAGCGCCCCCATGTTTGAGGACGGACCCTAGAGTGTTTATTACAGTTATTGTAGGAGGAGGGATATTTGCGATGCTGACATTTACGTTTGTGCCATTTGCCAGACTCCTCTATGAAGTCAAGTAAATCCCATATAACTGAAGGTTAAGGGCCTTTCCTGAGGGGCCAGCAGGGCATCTTAGCAGTACCCTGTTGGGATTTGAGCTTGAGAAGTCCAACCCCTGAGCTACCACTTTCCCACGTGACATAGTCTCCCACTTAAAATGAATGATTTTTTCCGCATTAGATAGATAAGACCCTCGCAGTGGCCATTGCTTAAAGACCAACCTGAGGACTGAGGGCAACCAAAGAGTCACTGTTAAGCGCTTTATTGTTTCTTCTTGGAGTGTTTTTGTGCTTTCTTGTTTTGAAAAGGGTCCGTGCTGAGAGGGGGGATATTCAGCATTAGAGAATCTAAAAACGCACAATCAATAATCAATCAAGTGAGTCAAGTAATGCATCAAGGGTAATCAGGTTTCAGCTGATCCTCCACCCCAATGCTAACGTCACATCGTTAGCCATCGCGCGATACGATTGAGTTGTGTCAGTGGATCGAACAAATAGAACCTTCTTGATCGGAGATACAGAGGAATATCTTTCACAGCAGGACGGGGTTCAGTCCATCACATGCAGAGAGAAGCACTAACAAGGTTGGAGAGACAATGAGGAACTCAGGGCTGGAAAAATGACAACTCAAGAGCAAACATAAGCATGTCAAAGTCACGCCATAGACGAAACGTTTACAGAACTTACAGAGCAGACGCTTTGAACGCGATCCATTGAGCAGAAGTGATTTTCTATCTGCTCGGAATATTCAGTAAATAGATCCTTATGCTAGAGCAGATCGGCTCGAGTCATGCTGAAACGATGCCAGATACAGGAGTCAGTTCTGCTCCTTGATGACCGGAGAACACGGGCTGAGTATCAGGATTGATGCCAGACCAAGATTATTTACATAAAGAGGTTAGAGGTTCTTCTGTAGGATGAAGTGGAAGCGCATTCACCTCTCGACGCTAAATCTACCTAGCGACACTTACATTTACGCCATTTGCCAGACCGCCTTATCCACGACTTGCACCTGAGCTCTTCATGGCCTTTCTCAAGGGCACAAGCTTGGTGGTGCTGGGATTTGAACTCATAACCTTCCAGACTCTAATGCCTTAACCCATGAGCTACCACCTCACTAAAACATAAGAACATACATGTACACAGGCTTTCATGGTTTAGAATAGAAAAATCCAGCCTGACCTGAGGGGGTGCTGTAGGGTCAAATTGGGTTTCAGGACTTTGAGATGAGTTCATGCTCAACTGAGCTCAACTGAGAAACATTTAGTAGAGCTGAGCAAAGGTCAGGAGAGCTGAGGTAGAAATGAGTCGTGTTGTGCTCAGTTTTAGATTCGATTGGTTAAATTGATTATATTCAGTTGTGTTGTGTTGTTATTTGATGCGGGGAGGCGAGTTTAAATGAGCTGGGTTTACATTAATTAAGTTTGGTTTATTCGAGTTGTGTTTTGTTGAATTGAGTTGTATTCAGTTGTGTTGTGTTGTGATGTGGTTGTGATGTGGGAAGGTGAGTTTCATTGAGTTGTGTTGGATTGAGTTGTATTCAGTTGTGTTGTGTTGTGTTGTGGTTGTGATGTGGGGAGGTGAGTTTCATTGAGTTGTTTCAAATTGATTTGTATTCAGTTGTGTTGTGTTGTGATGTGATGTGGTTGTGATGTGGGGAGGTGAGTTGAATTGAGTTGTGTTGAATTGAGTTGTATTCAGTTGTGTTGTGTTGTGATGTGGGGAGATGAGTTTAATTGAGTTGTGTTGAATTGAGTTGTATTCAGTTGTGTTGTGTTGTGATGTGGTTGTGATGTGGGAAGGTGAGTTTAATTGAGTTGTGTTGGATTGAGTTGTATTCAGTTCTGTTGTGTTTTGGTTGTGATGTGGGGAGGTGAGTTTAATTAAGTTGTGTTAAATTGAGTCGTATTCAGTTGCGTTGTGTTGTGTTGTGATGTGGTTGTGATGTGGGGAGGTGAGTTTAATTGAGTTGTTTCAAATTGAGTTGTATTCAGTTGTGATGTGGTTGTGATGTGGGGAGGTGAGTTTAATTGAGTTGTTTCAAATTGAGTTGTATTCAGTTGTGATGTGGTTGTGATGTGGGGAGGTGGGTTTAATTGAGTTGTTTCAAATTGAGTTGTATTCAGTTGTGATGTGGTTGTGATGTGGGGAGGTGAGTTTAATTGAGTTGTTTCAAATTGAGTTGTATTCAGTTGTGATGTGGTTGTGATGTGGGGAGGTGGGTTTAATTGAGTTGTGTTGGATTGAGTTGTATTCAGTTGTGTTGTGTTGTGATGTGGAGAGGTGAGTTTAATTGGGTTGTGTAGAATTGAGTTATATTCAGTTCTGTTGTGATGTGGTTGTGATGTGGGGAGGTGGGTTTAATTGAGTTGTGTTAAATTGAGTTATATTTAGTTGTGTTGTGATGTGGGAAGGTGAGGTTAATTAAGCTGTGTTTACAATTATTTAGTTTATAATAGGTGTGTTATTTTGTGTTGTTTGTGATGGGATGGGATATGTTGTGGGGAGGTGAGTATAACTGAGTTGTGTTCATGTTAATTGTGTTAAATTATATTTAATTGTGTGTAGGGCTGAAACGATTCCTCGAGTAATTCGGTTCTAAAAATAAACTGAGGCAATTGATTTGCCTCAAAGCTTCGTTTAGTCTTTTTAACTCCACACGGAACACTGTGTTTCCCCACGGTCCTTTATTACTGACGCACCACCCGCAAAAGTTTGCGGTTACCGTTTTTAAAGTCATTTGAAATAGATTTTTATATTTTTATTTCTTTAACTCCCTCCGCAGTGGCGTGTAAAGCGGGTAGTGAAGCAGGTTTTTAAAGCCGGCGATAAAAACACTCATTTAATGCGTGGGAAATCTCACGCATAAGAAAACCACATCGCAATACTGCGAGATTTAATACACAAATACACGAGCGGGAATAATAATGAGTTTCGTTAAACTAATAGTTTCCCATATTCTGCCTTTCGCTCCACTGCTGAGGGACGTTTTTAACGCCACTGTATTTGTATTTTGATGTAATTCGCCAATTAAATGCACTAAATGAGTTTAGTTTTCACCAATATTCTCGTGTAAAACTTCAGCAATAAAAAGTGTTTTCTAAAAAGGCAACAAATCACTTTTCTTTTGTATATTTAGTGTCGCCTTTTAATGAAGAAAAAGTTCCTCCTATGCGATTACTCAATTCATTGTTGGAATAATCGGTAGAATATTCGATTCCTAAAATAATCGATAGCAGCAGCAGTGTTGTGTGTTGTGGGTTTAATTGAGTTGTGTTCACAGTAAATTTAGTACAGTCTATTTGTGTTTAATTGAGTTGTATTTAGTTGTGTTGTGTTGTGATTCGATGGACTCTGTGGTTGATGTGGAGTTGTGTTCACATTACCGTAGTTTATTCAAGTTGAGTTGTGTTCTGTTGTGATGTAGAGAGTTGAGTTAAACTGTCTAATTGAGTTGTGTTTAGTTAGTTTTTATTTGTTTGTTGTGTTGTGTTGTGAGGTGAGCTGTGTTCATGTTAATTGAGTTTATTGTGTTGTGTTGTGGGAAGGTTAATTGAGTTGTATTCACAGTAGTTACGTTTTGCTTAGTCAAATTGAGTTATGTTGAAGTGAGTTATATTTAGTTGTGTTGTAATGATTGAGTTGCTTTGGGTTGAGTTGAGTTTGATTTTTTGTTGTGTTGTGTTGTTTTGTATGTGTGTGTGTGGGGGGGGTCAGTTTTAACTGTTGTGTTTGGTGTAATTGAGTTGAGCTTGAAGTGAGTTGTGTTGAGTTTAAATTGTGTTGAGTTTAGTTGTGTTGTGTTGTGGCGAATTTAATCGAACTTTTGTTGAGTTGTATTGAATATAATGATGCAGATTTTGTTGATTTGATGTGTGTTTTTTTGTGATACTCTGTGTTGTGTTGAAGTGTGTTTGATTTTGTTGTGTTCAGACAAATAGAGTTTATTTCAATGAAATGAATCTTTCCCAGGAAGCATCCAATACACTTTAGCGTTAGTTCCTTGAATAGAAACGTGTGTGTGTGTGTGTGTGTGTGTGTGTGTGTGTGTGTGTGTGTGTGTGATTCTGTATGAACAACATAAAAAGGGAAAGACCCTTTTGACCTCAGTTATATTTAGGTTGCCCTTTAGTAAGTATAGCGTGAACCTTTCTCTTGTACACACACACACACACACACACACACACACACACACATACACACACACACACACATTGCATTCTCTTTATTTTTCTTTCTCTCTCTGTCTCTTTTATCCGCATGCTTCCGAGTTTCCCCAATCGATCGTGCTGTATGATCGGGTTTAATGAGCATTAATTCACACACACACACACACACACACACACACACACACACACACACACACACACACACACACACACACAGAGAGAGATGTAGGTGAAACAGAGGAAGATCTGAGGGCTGGGTGAGTGGTGCAGGGGGGAATGGGGGAGGGGTGAGACCCAGTGAAAGATTCATGTTATATAAAGGTGTGAAATTTTATGAGGTGTGTGTGTGTGTGTGTGTGTGTGTGTGTGTGTGTGTGTGAGAGAGAGAGAAAGAAAGAGAGAGAGGGAGAGAGTGTGTGTTTGTGTGTGTGTATATGTGTGTGTGTGTGCGTGAGAGTGTGTGTGTGTGTGTGTGTGTGTGTGTGTGTGTGTGAAAGTGTGCACGAGAGAGTGTGAGTGTGTGTGTGTGTGTGTGTGTGTGTGTGTGTGTGTGTGTGTGATCTCAAGTTCTGTAGCCACATATTCAATGCATGAACCTCTCAGGAACTCGAGTGCTGTAGCCTCAAATCCAGTGCAGGAATCTTTACAGGAACTCTGGTAGTCACATATCCAGTGCAGGAACCTCTTCAGGAACTCACGTACTGTAGCCACATATAAAATGTAGGAACCTCTCAAAAACTTGGGCACTGTAGCCACATACTTACTGCAGGAACCTCTTTAGAAATTCAGGTACTTTAGCCACATGCCAATACAGGAACCTTTTCAGGTACTCAGGTACTGTAGCCACATATCCAATGCAGGAACATCTTCAGGAACTTAGGTACTTTCGCCACATACAGTGAGGAAAATAAGTATTTGAACACCCTGCTATTTTGCAAGTTCTCCTACTTAGAAATCATGGAGGGGTCTGAAATTGTCATCGTAGGTGCATGTCCACTGTGAGAGACATAATCTAAAAAAAAAAATCCAGAAATCACAATATATGATTTTTTAACTATTTATTTGTATGATACAGCTGCAAATAAGTATTTGAACACCTGAGAAAGTCAATGTTAATATTTGGTACAGTAGCCTTTGTTTGCAATTACAGAGGTTAAACGTTTCCTGTAGTTTTTCACCAGGTTTGCACACACTGCAGGAGGGATTTTGGCCCACTCCTCCACACAGATCTTCTCTAGATCAGTCAGGTTTCTGGCCTGTCGCTGAGAAACACGGAGTTTGAGCTCCCTCCAAAGATTCTCTATTGGGTTTAGGTCTGGAGACTGGCTAGGCCAAGCCAGAACCTTGATATGCTTCTTACAGAGCCACTCCTTGGTTATCCTGGCTGTGTGCTTCGGGTCATTGTCATGTTGGAAGACCCAGCCTCGACCCATCTTCAATGCTCTAACTGAGGGAAGGAGGTTGTTCCCCAAAATCTCACAATACATGGCTCCGGTCATCCTCTCCTTAATACAGTGCAGTCGCCCTTTCCCATGTGCAGAAAAACACCCCCAAAGCATGCTGCTACCACCCCCATGCTTCACAGTTGGGATGGTGTTCTTGGGATGGTACTCATCATTCTTCTTCCTCCAAACACGTTTAGTGGAATTATGACCCAAAAGTTCTATTTTGGTCTCATCTGACCACATGACTTTCTCCCATGACTCCTCTGGATCATCCAAATGGTCATTGGCAAACTTAAGACGTGCCTGGACATGTGCTGGTTTAAGCAGGGGAACCTTCCGTGCCATGCATGATTTCAAACCATGACGTCTTAGTGTATGACCAACAGTAACCTTGGAAACGGTGGTCCCTGCTCTTTTCAGGTTATTGACCAGCTCCTCCCGTGTAGTTCTGGGCTGATTTCTCACCTTCCTTAGGATCATTGAGACCCCACGAGGTGAGATCTTGCATGGAGCCCCAGTCCGGGGGAGATTGACAGTCATGTTTAGCTTCTTCCATTTTCTAATGATTGCTTCAACAGTGGACCTTTTTTCACCAAGCTGCTTGGCAATTTCCCCGTAGCCCTTTCCAGCCTTGTGGAGGTGTACAATTTTGTCTCTAGTGTCTTTGGACAGCTCTTTGGTCTTGGCCATGTTACTAGTTGGATTCTTACTGATTGTATGGGGTGGACAGGTGTCTTTATGCAGCTAACGACCTCAAACAGGTGCATCTAATTTAGGATAATAAATGTAGTGGAGGTGGACATTTTAAAGGCAGACTAACAGGTCTTTGAGGGTCAGAATTCTAGCTGATAGACAGGTGTTCAAATACTTATTTGCAGCTGTATCATACAAATAAATAGTTAAAAAATCATATATTGTATATACAGTGGAACCCGGTTATGTCGATGTCCCAGGGGGTCGCCAAAAAGCATCGAGGTAACCGATGATCGAGATAAACGAAAATCAAAATGGCGGCAGTATATTAACGTGCTTAAAATTTCTTTATGTACATGATGTGCGTTAATAAATGAGAATGTGCATGCACGTGTTTTTGGAGGGTTTTTTACACAACAGCGTTGCCGCGATTTGTTTGATGAAGACATGCTATAAAAATGTACATACGTTTGTTAACAACAAAAGGCATAAGTGCACCTACTAACAGCAGAGATTCACCAGTATACAAAACAAACCACCGTCCATTCTCCATACAAACCTTTATTATATTCTCCAACATTATAAACACACAGATTGTTAAAAAAAAAAAAAAAAAAAACAGCGGCTGCACAGTGGCGTCTCACATTTAGTCCACATGTGGAAAAAAAATAAAAATAAACAGTAACTAAGTTTCTGAAAACTTATGACCATCAGACTGAAGTAATCCACACAAACACACAAAGCAAAGTGTCCGAAAAAACTTACGTCCGCGATGCCGAGGGGGAGAGAGAGAGAGAGAGAGAGAGAGAGAGAGAGTTTGTGAATGGAAAAATAGGGAAATTAAAAAATACAGCGACTGGCGGAGAAGCCGGAAAAAAACCCCGGAAGATCCAAAACCGAACCCGAAACCAAAAACGAGGGACAGAAAAGTCTCAAACGTGAACGGCTGAAGGGGGCGTGGCAGGTGCTTTCTCGGCCGCTTTCTCTGAAGCTCCCGGCTTCAACTCCTTACCCAGAGAGCCGTGCTCCTTACCGAGAGAGCCGTGCTCCGTACCCTGCTCGCGCTCGTCGCTCCTTACCGAGAGAGCCGTGCTCCTTACCCTGCTCGGTAAGGAGTTGAAGCCTGGAGCGCCGCGCTCCCGTTCATCGCATAACATTTAACAAAAAAATGCATATGTGCACTTACTAACAGCAGAGATTCACCAGTATACAATACAAACACCTGGAGTATCTGTAAGGTTTGATTTTTCAGCCACTTTTGCGAGTTCTTCTGCGGCTGCACAGCGCCGATCCACATAACTGACGTTAAAATCTCTAATTTTCCCCCCTTGTGCTCGAGATATTAGGGTTCCGCGACATAAAAAAAACGATAAAAAATGCTAAGAAAAAGCGAGAATTTGGCGGTTCCACTTCAAAAACGTCGACTTAATAGGGTTGTCGAGGAAACCGAGGGCGAGATAACTGGCTTCCACTGTATATATATATTTTTTTTGATTATGTCTCTCACAGTGGACATGCACCTACAATGACAATTTCAGACCTCTCCATGATTTCTAAGTGGGAGAACTTGCAAAATAGCAGCGTGTTCAAATACTTATTTTCCTCACTGTATGTAATGCAGGAACCTTTTCAGGAACTCAGGTACTGAAGCCACATATTTAATGCAGGAACCTTTACAAGAACACGCATGCCTTGTGTTTGAGGTGCTAAATAAGTGATTAGCTGAGGAAGGTTCCTGTCTCAGGTTCAGCCTGCTGTCTCATTGGACAGCAAATGATTGACAAGTGTGTGAATCGTCTCGTCTCGTCTCAGTAGAGATGAAAGCAGTGAAGCTGGTGGTGCCGCTGCTTTTAGCGCTGACTTCATTTACACATCAGAGCTGCTAATGGACCTCATGAGAGAGTGAGAGATTAAAACACTGGCAAGTCAGATGTTGCCGAGGAGAGAGAACTTTACGACTTTTCCAGCCATCTGTGGTTCTTCTGCACGTTCTTCCATGATTCTTTTACCCTGAAGCTGGAGGTGCACAATTGTATCGGACATCTTTGGATGCAGTGGCATCAACTTTTGCATTCACTTTGTCTACGAGATCTAAACCTGTTCCGGCTCCATGATGATCTGCTTTCCATGGGTTGGAATGGAAGATCTAGGTCCCTTATTGGGAGAATGGGTGTGTTAATACAGGGCAAACACTAAAAAGAACTAGGTACGATGCTAGCATAATCAGCTAGCAGGTTAGTTGTTTTGCTAACAGGTCCTCAGGGACGTTTCTAGAACTTTGGTCTGGTGGACAGAACCAATGATAGGATTGTCAGCTTGGCCTTGGGTACGGCTAAGGTGTTTAGCTAGTGCCTGCTTTCTACATGCTAATGTTTTTATCTTCCTGAAGATGGACAGAGAGAGCAGGATAGAGAGAGGGATAGAGAGAATGAGAATAAAAGACAAGGACACTCGATCTGATTGAACCTGCTTTAATTCCTGGGCTCGGCTTTAAGTGAGATGGAGATCGAGACTCCCCGTGTGTCAGGAGCTAAGTGGAGACAAATGTGTGGCCATCTGGCCAGAGTTTCACATTTCCGCGGAGGTTTTTAACTGTGACGGAGACCAGACTGAGAAACTGAAACTACCTCCACACACACACACACACACACACACACACACACACACACACACACACACACACACACACTCTCGGGCAAAAAAGGCAGCAGTTGAAAAACTCCAGTGTATTTGTCCTTCACCCATCTTTGAGAAATCTGCAAAAACACTCTTTCTCTCTCCTATACCTAACATTCTCTTCCCTCTTTCTCTCCATCTTTCTTTTTTTTTTCTCTTTCTTTCTTTCTTTCTTTTTTTCTTTCTTTCTTTCTTTCTTTCTTTCTTTCTTTCCTTCTCTCAGTTTTCTTTCTCTCTCCTCTCAGGGTTCTCCTTTTTATCTCTCTTTTCTCTCAGTTTTTTCTCTTTTTCCTCTCAGTTTTCTCTCTTTTTTCTCTGTTTTCTCTCTTTTGTCTCTGTTTTCTGTCTCTTTCCTCACAGTTTTCTCTTTTTTTTTCCTCTCAGTTTTCTCTCTCTTTCCTTTCAGATTTATTTTTGTTCCTCCCAGTTTTATCTCCTTTCCTCTGTTTTTTTTCCCCTCTTATTCCTCTCAGTGTTCTCCCTCTTTCCTCTTAGTTTTACTTGTTCTCTCTCTGTCCTTGTAGTGTCTTTCCTCTTAGTCCCCCCCTTTTCTCTCTCTCTCTCTCTCTCTCTCTCTCTCTCTCTCTCTCTCTCTCTCTCTGTCTTGCTCTCATATTCGATCCAGTTGCCCTCTCTGACCCGGGAGTAATTACAGGCCTTGTGGGAATTGCACTTTTCTGGACTGTACCAGACACTGGGAGTGATGCCCTGGTTTGTGATGGTCAAAATAACCAGGGTGGAAACGAGCTGCAGGAAAGCTGAGAGAATGTGTGTTAGCTGTGCTAACTGTGTTAGCTGTGCTATAGGTGTGTGCTAACAGGCTAGTTTAATGGTTGTTAAGTAGCAAGGTGTAGTCTGGGTTCCAGACTCTGTCTGGTCAATCATAACTTTACAAACTGTTTGCATACATTTAGAGGTACCAGTTGTGTAGGACGTCTTTGGATGTAACAGCATGACATTTCCATTAACTTAAACTAGGAAACCCAAACGTGTTCCAACATGACAATGCACAAAGCCAGCTCCATGAAGATATGCTTTCAATGAATTGGAGTGGAAGATCTCCTGCATTACAGCTTTAAACCCTATTAAACAACTCACACATCCTAATCACTGAATGAGTGTCCACAAATCTCCACAAAATCTAGTCGAACATCTTGTCAGAAGTGTGAAGGTCATTAACACAGGAAATGTGGGCTCAAGAAGCACATACTGATTTTATGCTAAGGTGTCCACACACTTTTTACTTAACAGATATGCTATTAACACAGACTAAACCAAACAAAATACCTCTGTGGCAGCCATCTTGTGTAGAAGGCTATCATCATTCAGACACCTCAGAAAGAAAAGAACCTTCACAAAAGGGAGTTGAGCTCCCCTGTGCCACTGCTCTGTAGAGCTCAGCTTACATTGACAGATGTGCTGATGAAGGTCCGCTGAACTTATCACTACTGTTATCCATCACCCAGACGGCTCTTTGGCGAACCCCATCGTTGAGCTATGCATTCGTCTATCGACCACCTGCTCACATTTGGGACGCTGTCCATGAGCTGGATGTCCCGTGGAGTCTCTTTGCAATTTATAGGACGCCACTTGAGCTCCTTGGAGACATTTACCTTTGCAAATAAAAAACCAGACAAGCTTTAATTCTTATGCCTGGTTCTTACTATTCTTATTTTCTGGACATGAAGACAAAAACGTTCACACAAAAAATTCGACACACTTTTCTCCCCTTTTAGACCAGTCCAATAAAGAAATTCTCTTTTTGCATATGCCAGCGATGTCAGAAAGCTGGGGCCAGAGTACAGGGTCACCCATGATACAGCGCCCCCTGGAGCACAGAAGGTTAAGGGTCTTGTTCAAGGGCCCCAGAAGTGGAAGCTTGGCTATACCAGGGCTTGATCCCAGGTATCCCACAGTAGCCCACATCATTAACCACTGAGATACAACCTCCCCAACAACCACATCTCAACAAGGTCATGTCTACCTTATCCCAAGAGTTTGGTTATTCCAGGCAGCATGTTCTCCCCAGGTTGGTTTATCGATGTTTTTGCAATGCCAAATTGCCCATTTAACATTAATGCCCTGTTGTCAAATGGCATCCCTATGTAGATGGAATGCCCAACTCTTGGCATTCTTGTTTTAAAATATATATAATTCCCTCCCACCCACTCTCTTAATAACCCTCAAACCCACAAGACCAGCACACTATTCTGCCCTTGTTCTCCAGATGCTAAACCTACTTATCTACCTTATTCTTAGCAAGTGTACACTGGACCCCATTCTACCCACAAAGTTCTGTTTCCCATGACCTCATCTTCTCCATCTCATTTATCATAATATCATCCTCCACCTGCCTATGTTCCTGCCTGCTCCTGATCCTTTCTGGAACCCTGTCCAAATCCACCAGCCTAGGAATTGGGGTCTCAGCATGCTACTATGTGGGTTTTAAAATAGAATTGTATCAAGTGACTTGAAGAGGATCTGCTCCCTGCAGACTCTTTGCTGGGGCCTCAAGGCTCAGTGCTGGGGCTTCTTCAGTTTTCTCTCTATGCCTGTTCCCTCAGGCTTCCTGATATTTTTTGTGTCTCTGCCTGAGGAAATTGTTCGGTTTTGGACTTGTGCTAGCTGATGTAGACCAAGCGGTTTTCCCAGTATAAAAAGAATCATTTTTACATGCTTTGAAGCACAACTAAAAAATCTAAACGAATACATTCCCAGCATTTGGCAGATGACAAATAGCTTATTTATTCTATTTGAGGGTTGAGGGGCTTTGCTAAAGAACCCAACCATAGAAAGTAGACAGTGTTGTGATATGAAGTGAGAACTGGGCTACTTTTGTTTGCTTGAGGTTTTCACGTTGCAATTGCCCAGGTACAAATGATTGTAGGCATGTTCATGGGTTTTATGATCAAGTGGGGAGCAGGGCAGTCTTTATAATTACAGATTACATTTGTGCTATTCAGCAGACTCCCTTGTTCAGAGCAACTTCGCTTTTGTTACATCTGTACCTCTTATGATACCAGTGGGTATTGTGAAACATACATATAAACATTCCTGAACCACATCTGCACTGCTTACCCCATCTTGAACCTTTTACCACACAAGTAGCTGTTGTGACATGTAAATATTACCACATCTGTACCCCTTACCACATCTGTACCCCTTACCATATCTGTACCCCTTACCACATCTGTACCCCTTACCACATCTGTACCCCTTACCATATCTGTACCCCTTACCACATCTGTACCCCTTACCATCCCTGTACCCCTTACTGTATGTGTACCTCTTACCAAATTTGTATCACACTTGTACCCTGTACATGCATTTCATTCTTAATAAAATGGGTTGCTTCTGTGGATCCTAACACACACACACACACACACACACACACACACACACACACACACACACACACACACACACACACACACATACACACTTAAGAGTCTCTCTTATTGGTTAGACAGAACCTTTTTTTGTTTTGGGTTGTATTTCTTTTGCATCGCTGCAGGAGGTCAAGGGCACTGGTGCACAAAGTGATTCATTTCATGCAGGGTTAACAAACACACACACACACACACACACACACATACATACACACACACACCCACACACACACACACACACACACACACACACACACACTCTCTAATCTGTGTAGCTGAATGCTCAGCACGTTTTAGATGAGAGCTTTAACATTGAGCACTAGGCTAAGTAGGTGGTCTCGAGGATCTAAACTACAACTGCAAAATATACAATACTAACCAAGATTATCCGTCACACATCATAGTTGGGTGTGTGTGTGTGTGTGTGTGTGTGTGTGTGTGTGTGTGTGTGTGTGTCTTATGAAAATGTTGGCCACACTTTTATCAAATGGCTCTGTTGGAGTTCATTGATTGCTCTCTGCATGGTGGCCGAGCAACACTAAACCTTCAGATTCACATCAGCTACACACACACACACACACACACACACACACACACACACACACACACACACACACACACTTTAATACGCATACTTCTACAATGACACGACGGCAACGAAACGTGTTAA